>PDGT01000006.1:4428669-4450487 GCA_003671415.1 Megathymus violae | reverse complement strand
ATATATATATATATATATATATATATATATATAAAGCAATTTTTTCTTGTAGTGCATACAATAATTAATGTTTTAGTCACACTGACTTTTATTTTACATGAATTTGGATATGCAAAGAGAGATTTTAGGTATCCTTAGCTACAAATGTGGCACCCATTTTGAAATTCAAGTAGGCATGCAAACACCCACGACCCGAGATCAAACATAAATATATATTCATATGTCTTACATAAATTTTAAATTAAGTTATATATTATCTATAATGTATATACTATATATGCAAATATATATATATATATATATATAATATATATGTATATCTTCTATATATACTACGTATATTAGGAATAAGTAGTGCCCTTATTGCAGTTGTGCAGTGGTGCATTTTTCATACATATTTTGTTTTCTGTTAACTTTATTGTTTATAATAATTATTATATAATGACAAAAATAAAATAAACAAATATTTATTTGCCACACCATTATCTGACCTCCCCCACCCCTCAAAAGCACATCATTTATTTAATATATTATTAAAAATATATATCTGCCTAATAGTATTCCAGTGTACCGTACCTGATTTATTTATGGCGTCACAATAAGCTAGTTACGTCGTGTAATTAAGCGCTGCGAGAAATCCAACTGAATACAGGATGCTTGCGAAACTAATTTTCGTGTAGGGCACCGAGGTTTAAACTAGCCTACCACTGGTCAGATCTTACAACATCTCATCTGTGGAAATTGTTTTCTCGCTCTTCTATATAATTACGACAAGTCTTTCAGCCTAAGGCTACGAAGAAATATGATCCAGGCTTTATTGGACCACTGAACCAAAGTTTTAACTAGGTACGGTCTAAATGACTCGTGAAGTCCCAAATGTAGTACAAATTTTGCGTTCAAATATATCTTGGTAATAGAGTTCTTTGTTGAAGTATTTTACTTAACTTATAAATACAGAATATGTTTTTATTAATACTTTCTCTAACATCTTTCTGTTTATTCACAACTTGTATGTGTATTTGGGTATACTATTGTACCTGATTTTAATACAATTTCCCGATTAAGTATGACTAAAAAAACAATGATTTTTAATTCAGAAAATATAGGAAAATTGTGTGAGAATACCCATTGGTCTATGTCATAAACACCACACAACTTCTACAACTAGAGTTCCCAATTTGTCATTAACATTCGTCACGTTTTAAAGAACTTTTAATTATTATTTTACATCGAAAATAGTGACGGTAATAACGGAATCTTTTTCCTTATTTTAAGTTGAGTTTGAAGAAATAAATGAAACTATTTGAAGGCGAATCCATTCTGTTCCGCTGAGAGAGCGGAAATTGCTACAATAACGACAATGTGGCGCTTCAATGGACTGAAGTGGTCGCTCTTAGGACTTCGATATTCATTCGATGGTGTGGGGAAAAATGGCACTCATTTATTTATAAGGACATATTTAATTGTAGATCTTGAGTCTAACCACAACGTTACAAGTATGCTTCTATAATAAATTGCTTGCTATACATAACGTTGGCATGACTATGCCCAGCGTTGACCGATTGCTTATTAGGGTCGTTGGTTGGAAATATACATAAATGTATTAATTTAATCAAGTTTTTAACTACATTATACTAGCTGTTGTTGTTCTACTGCTGGTCTAGGGTCTCCTGAGAGGGATTCTGGTAAAAGCCGCTACACTGACCAAGACTTAGGTAACAGTATGGAGAACTCCCAAGTATGCATATTTGCTCTCGATGTTTTCCTTCACCGAATGAATTATTATTACTTATTCGTTTAGCGCGAACGAAGTTTAAACCTAGGACTGCTTTAGTTACACGAATATAAAATATTATATTTTTGAAATTACTTTTAATTTTATTAACACTTTTATGATTCGTTAACCCAACGTGAATAATTAAAAACAGAAAATTACAATTTGTAATTTAAAATGTTTATACAGCGACACTGCCGTATAATTGTAAAATTTTAAAATTGTATGTTGTAAAATTCCAACGAAATAATTGAGGTCCAAAAAGGGTGAGATATTATTGCGTCCGTAATTATTTTTGACTTTTCGCGTATAACGAGGATTATCTGTAATTAAACTGGCCTTTTTTAAATTCAGAAGTGAGATAAACTCCGCTATTCCATTGGATCGTTGTCTTGTGAGTAGTTTTAAGTTATGAGGGTATAGCGATAATAATTCTTTAGAAAATTTATGGGATTATAAAAGTAAACACTGAGGCGTTTTAGGTTCATTACAGTAACCGTTTGGTTGTAGTCAGGCTTGCATTTGCTGTTATCTAGTCGCTGCATCTCACAGACTCCTCTGGCTCTACCATATTAGTGGCTCACTAGCTTACGACAGTATATCATGACTTTGTTACAACTAGCATTAAAGTTGTTACAACTAATATAGTTGTTTAAAAATTTGTTGCTCTTCTTCAGGACTTAAAACTATCATTATTATCATCATCATCTTGTTCCTTATCATCTCAAGGAAAGGTATATTAAGGTCACTCAATCATCCGTTGCAAGCTTATATCCAGAAGCTTCAGTTTATCTGTCTTGCTCAGTCTAATGTTGTTTGAGGTTATAGCGTTACAATATTGTAAGGCAAAGTTTCTATGAGGAGCCAGATCCTTGCCGCTAGTGGCTATTGGGGCTCTCTTTCACCCATTTTAATTCCGTTGCTTTTGAATGGTGGTTTTTATAATAGTAAACAATAATCAATAGACAGGTCAGTGATACTAAGAGAAGATCAATACAGATCTCAGATCAGATTTTTGATAAAGAACCAGAATTATTTACGTGCCTGGCAAAGCCACCAAAATTAATATTGAAAGGTTTTTTTATTACAATTTTGTTCGGTTGCAATGTTGGAGAATCAGTTCAAAGCGAATTCATCACTACCTTCTTGGCATGCAACATGTCGGTAACTTCTATAGTCTTACGAATATCCTTAGGAAACGGTAGTAACATACTCTAGGTTGACCTGACCTCGTTGGCAATTAATAACATTAAAAGTAACATTTATTGTTCTAAAAATATTTTTACCGCTATTAATTTTTCAAACTATTTTTAGTTATCATGTAATCTAGCTCAGAAATATTTTTTTTTATCATTGGCCCATCTCTCATGACTTCACACGGAAGACTACGGCACGGCACTAGAATTCATTTGTCAAAGTCAAGTTGTAGATTTATTAGTATTTATGGTGCCCCACTAACCCAACACCCTGCTCGCCAGGACCTTGAATCTATAATGCAAATTGTTCATTCCATGTATAAATAGTTGCACCTCATATTACTCCAAACAATGATAAAATGCTAATTAACCTCGCCAATGATATAACAGTCTAGAATTCGCTACTGGACTGCCTTTTCTTGCCTATACACCGACGTAAACCGTTTTCAGAAGTGGTCTTATTGAGCGATCTCTTCGAAATATTTTTTTGGAGGAGAAACAGTAAACAGTACTGTGTGGAGGATAAAAAAACAAAAATAGGAAGACAGTTTCTCTTTTTCTGTTCCAATCGAATTGTCTCATACATCTTCGGTCTCCACAGTATAAACTTGCTCACACGACTAAACCCCACAGAGATTTGGGTCGATGGCGACGAATCAATCAATCAGAATCCTCTTTAATAGATGCTTTGTCTAAATTTTGAAGTTGTGTAGTACTCAACTTAAAATTGAGGATGGGTTAACGTAAATAACTTTAGGAATGAACGCTGTTGTTGTGTGTATATATGTTATCTATGTAGACCATTGTTGTACTTTGTTTGTTTTTATTGAGATCGATCTGAAATATTAACTCGAGGAGTTTCAAAGTGTTTTACTGTGTTTAAGAACTGTTTAAAATATGCTATGCTGTGATGTGATCTTTTTAAGAAAACTTTATCTCTGTTCTTAAACAGGAAACGTTTAAAATTGTAGAAATAGTACCGGTATTTTTGATGTTGATTATTGTCAGCCAAGTAAAGCATTATCAATTGTGACTGCCCTATTTCACATCAGAAACACCATAAGATTGTTGGCTAAGATGAAAACCATGAATGTTTTGCTGTCTTTATTAAAAACAATAGCTATAAAAATAGATATCTAGACAATAGTAAAGTCTAAATCCCTCTTCAATCCCATTTACTCTTTAAGTCTCTCTTAAATCCCGTTTAATTCAGTCTCGAGAATCTACTATCAATACAATTAATACTATCAATACTTAATATGTCCCTACTTTATTATCAATACAACACCGGTACATTCCTTGGATATGTTTCGGTGAACCCGACTAGTTTCAGCTCTATCCGTGATCCATAGTCATGAGCAAAGGATGTCCCAACCGAAGGGATTTGTCTTCCATCGATTTATACAAAACTCTCGCTGAGATTTCAGGTCAACACTTTCGGTTTAGATCGACTCTAGCTGTGTAACAACTTCTCAGATTAATCAATCATAATTTCCTTAGAGGTCTAACGATTACTAGTTCGAAGTACACGCTGAGTTACTTTTGTGAATTATGTGTAATAACATGACTTGTTGTTAAGTATAAGGGGCTGTGTCTGTTGTCCTTCAATGTTAGGACTCTTTAACTTATAGTGTCCACGTTATAACTGGTCAACGCATGAGGCACTTTTAATTGTAAAAATCCGACAAACGTGCAGTGTCCACATGACGATCTTGTAGCTCAGTTGATAGTGACAATGGCTGCCGGAACGGATTCGGGGTTTGATTCGCGATCTTGGCATATATTTATGTAGCAGAACAGTTAATGCTCGCTGGTCGTGAGTGTTTGTAATGTCTAATTGTGTACGTCCATACTATCCGCAACACAAGGTGTCCTAGCGCGGGGGTGAGGGTGTGTTAACGTATATTAATTTATGTTGCTGAGCAGTCATCGCCGCCTATGGACATCAGTAACGATAAATGGCATCACCGAGTTGACGGCAAAGAATAAAGCAGTATCAGCTTCTTAATGCGATCTCCGGCTCTTATCGATTTATGTTAAAGAAGTTATTTACAAATCAAATGAAATCAAAAGTCATTTATTTACATGATTCTGTTATAAACTTGTAAGGCGATTTATAAAGTGAGTTTGAATTTTTCTTGCCTAGCTGTTTGAGAAGTGTTGTTGGATTTTGTTTATTAGTGAATTAGTTTGTGAATTAGAACGTTGTTGATTTGCTTATATTCTTATTTTTAAACCAAATAATATACAATATTCGGGCACAATAGTGATGCTTTAATTACAAATAAAATTACGATATCCCTAGCTCGTAAGGGTTTTTGATGTCGGAGTGCCGCGCGAGCGCCGATCACCTCCGCTGGCGTTTTTCCGCGCGTCCCGCTCACGGCTTAGACTTGTACAAGAGGTTTTTGGTTGAGGTTGCTTTAGATATTTACAACGGTGCCAGGTTCTATCCCTGGTCGGACAGACATTTATGTAATGTTCCTCGGCATCTAGTTGTTTTTGTAAGGTATTTTTTGATGCTATAGAACTTTTGTACAATATTTGCATATATACTATAGTACAATTCCAAATACTATTATCCAGACCGACCAAAGATTTGTCTCTACTAAATTACGTCTTGAATATGTATATCCATGGTCCTCGCAACACAGAGAATTTTAGTATTTTGCAAGGGGAGCTGTACGGTGTCGTACAAAGCGTTTTGTCTCGTCATCGCCTTTCTGCCATCATGACAATTCACATTATAATCGCGATCGCGTATGACGTGTACTCATCATTGTTATCATCATAGCATTAAATACAGTCTAAGCATACCGACATCTTTCATTTCAAAAACTACATGGTGTATGGTGCGAACCGTACAGGAGCATTTATTTTATTATAATTTGTTTATATTTATATAATATTTGTCAATGATTTTCATAAACTTAATATCTCTTCCTTTGTAAATTTCTTCTGTCTATGAGCTGAGATGATGAACTGAATTAATTGATTTGCTTTGTTAAAATAATCCAAATAATTTTATCCATAGATCTATAAAAATAATAAATTTAAGGTATAATTATTAGTCGGTTTATTGGAAAGTGACCTTTAAAATCCACTCAAATGCTACCTGGAATAAGGTCTCACTTGGCTCTCCCTAATAAGGTTCTCCTCCAAACGGATCGATCAATCATAACCTCAAAATATATTTTCGTTTAACTGAAGCTACCAAGTTATATCATTAACATACCGTTTCCCAGCAGTTCTGACCGTAAATAGGCAAAAACATCATTAAAACAATTCGCCTCCCCTGACGTACCATCAATCCCTTCTGCCCGCCAGGGGTTTCAAACTCGCAGGTCGGAACTCAAGGGCACGAGTGCGTCCGACAGTTTTACAGCCCTGCCTAAAGAATTGCGCATTTATTATTTTTATTTGCCACGGTCCATTGTTGGACCGAATTTTTTTTCGCTCCGTTAATATCTTGTATTGGTAGTTCGGTTGGAGAGAACATTTGTAAAATACTGGTATTTCAAGGGAAAAATTTGATAAAATCCAGGACATTTTGGCCCACATTTAGAGCTTAATATATTTTCGTTTATGTTTATATGTTTCGTAATGTATTTTCGTGTTTATATTTTATGCGTTAAGTCTATTGAAATTATAATTTACACAGCTTATAAAGGAACTTCAAGTTGTAATAGGTTTGGAGTTATCAATCAAATACGTAGAGGTGTTTAGCGAAAGATGATATCTTGGAGAGAAAGCGTCAGTAGTAAACAGTGATTTGATTGTAGCAAAGAAAGAAATACTTTTTAATTATTGAATTCGTTTATGTATTAAAAAATTCGGAATGAAATACAAAATGCAAATGATTTAAATTTGTTTGGAGTTAAAATGTCAAACACATATTAGCTTTTGGTCGAACTGTTGCAAAAGTAGAGATTGCTTCTAAGAAATTTATATATGAAAACAATACTTAAATTAAAATTTTATGTATTATCCAAAATATAGGTAAATTAACAGTGGAACCTAGGTCAACCTGAATAACCGGAGTTTTCTTAATATAGCTTAGCCAAACTGTAAGCTGTAACTGAATTTCCCTATTGCTCATATTACAAAAAAAAAAAACAAAATGAATACGTAAAGACTTATTTGTACAAGAATGCAGCTAACGTATATCAGTAAAATACAACAAATAGTATGCAACAATTACAGAGATATTTTTTGATAAAATAACCTCAATAACGTTTAAATTTAAAATCATTAAGTTACGGTCGATTTCGGCCTCTGGGCAACTACTAGTACGTATAATTATATATAGTAAATATTCCAAACAAAAACAACTATCATTTTCAAAGAATATAATATATATGACGACCTGAAACCTAGTGTGACTCGACAGTGCAGAGCGAATGCCCCGAACTCATCCCCGGCAAACATTTATGTAACATATAAATATTTGTATTTTGTATGACTTCAATATGACTGTGGTAAGTACGCTTATAACTATTCTCTAATAACTAACAAATTAACAATGTACTTCTATGGGTTACTTTCAATATTTTCGACAATATTTAGCCGTTCACGTACAACGACAAATACAATTATGTCTCAAATAATTAATACTAACTGAACTACCGCGATGAGTCATCGTTCAATCATTCAGGGAGTTATGGAACCGCCATCAATTACTCATGAACTGACTGCTACAAATACAATCGATCTCACTACTTACGATGCTTACTGCCAGTTGGTATAATTATATATACATACTAATTATACATATTTGGATTCATCTCAGTTTATTATGGATTATCAGCGCACTCCCACTTCGTTCGGATTGAACAATTATCTAATTATAATTATAATTGATGAACATAATATACCTCATTGCCTGTGTCGATCCGGAATAATGTAAATTTTAAATGGTAAAAGAATTTTAAGGTAAATTAACATTGAAATGAACTCTGATATAAACTTATTGTAAGAGTAAATAAAATTTTATTTATTTATTATGGCTATTGAAAATCGTAATTCCCAGGAATTTTTGACTTCGGGGTTCTTCACTTATTCATTCATAACTTTACCATTGGTGGGCCTGGTTCTCCTCTCGCATTGAGTGAGTTTTAAGCTCCAGCTGTCTAAGTATGAATTGATAGATTACACGCAATATTCTTCAGGGATTCATAATATTTGACGCGACATCTAAATGACTTCAGTCATTGATGTCGGTTATATTGTCATAAAATATGCTATCTAAATATTACGGATGTTACGGATATTAAATTTTGGATCTGGATACGGATATATAAATAATATTTTATAGGTCTCAAATACGGTTACGGATATGAAATAATTTCGAATTCGATTTAGGACACGGAAAAAAAATAAAACATTTACAAGGTAACACTTTGATTTTATTTCTAGGGATTATCTGGTATTACAATCATAGAAAATAAAATAACCTTCAACTTATACAGTTATATCTTTAAATTAAAATGAATCAACTAATATATAATTAATAAAAAAGATTGTCACTCAGAAATGCGATAAGCCTCATTAAAACATTAAAGAACCCATCCATGTTACTTATTAAGCACGCGTCGTTATTCCCACTTAGAATCAAATAATAAATTCAGCAAAACTCCCATTTGTTTCAGCGAGCAAAATAAAATAATTCCCGGGCCTTGAAACCTGCGGTAGATATAACGAAACCGATGCGTCGGTCTGTGAATGATTTATGCGCCCTCCTCGGGAAAACGCGAGCGATTGTAAGCTCATAAACGCGCAAAAGGAATTATTTTATTAATACGTAGCTACCCGATATACCGGTATATTCTATTCGGTTACGGTAACGGTCGGTTAGATAAATGAGTTATAACATACATATATGAAATCGGTGCGTGAAACTTCTTGTGTTTTTGACTATTTTATGACATTGGTTTTATTATAATTTTTAGTTACTAAATGTTACTATTTAAATTGGTAGGAATATGGATATGGGTATATTGAGAATGAATGTAGGATTGCTCTACTACTGTAGTGTTGTCAATTTGATAATTTGTGGTAATTTCGTTTTTTAATTATTTTGTCAAAATTACAAATGAAATTCGTTAAAAACATTTCACGCTATACATATTTTAAAGGAATGGTAGTGGTAATTTTTTTATAATTCTGTTTTTTATTTTTGATATCTTCATATGTCTGTGCACATAAAACTTATATATACACAATTAACCTGTTACAACGCCTTTAATAATGTATTTAAATCACTGGAACATCTGTTACTGAGGCCATCCTAGTTGGCATTTTAATAATGTTCATATCAGGGGTCTTTGCTCATTTTTGTTTCTTGAAGAATGGACTTGTATACTATCAAAAAAGAAGGCGTGTTATTTGATTACAATCTATTTTGAATTATGTATGTTACTTTTATTCACGTTAATTTAAGACAAGTACAAACTTGAAGCTCACAGAACTTCATACAGCGCTTGATTATGATTAATAACCCATGACTGCTGGCATACATTGGCAATATGTCCACACATTCTTCCGAGCGCAGGTGGCATTAAGCGACTCAACGAACGACTGCACTGGCTAGTCAAATAACCTAATCGCATGCTTAGTACCATCGTAATTAATCTGGTCGGTACAGATAGAAGACATACGAGATTGACAATATAATGAGCACGCTGATGCATGGAAACGCTTGCGAATTTTTGCAACTAACGATCATCCGAATGACTAATAATAATAATAAAGATCAGAATCATTATCACCACTACTGGCTGCGCCCGCAGTTGCTTAACTCGATCAATCAGTTATAATCAGCACAAGTTGTTTGTCTGTCTATTTGTCAATGTCTATATCCATCTTTGTATTAGCTTTTTAAAGTGCCCTGCTAGACATAGACTTCTTATTATTGGTCGCACTTCGAACCGGCTCTTTGTCCACAGAATCTAATGGCTTTCTCCTGTTTTCTACAGGTCATATGCCCACCTGATCGAGAGGCGACTTGTGCTCCTTTAACCAAGGCGTGGTCGATTTTAGAAAGCTATTCAATACCGCTTCATGATACCTAACGTTTACAATTAACTGACAACACATAAGGGTAAACGAACTATTCTTGTTAAGGTGATTACAATGCAGTACTGATTTTGGGGCGATGCATCGCGGTCGCCTGTCAGACAAGTATTGATGGCGCCATCAGTTAGCGTTCACCCGCGGCCGAGCTAACTGATTTCAGTTCAGTTAAGTTGTAACTGAAATTTGTTATCTTCGTCTGAATTAGTAGCCATCTACTTTAGGACTGAGACGCGACTTTAAACCTACAGAGTAATTGTTTGAAGTTCACGAACGTTTCAGACAGCTTTCCTTTGGAGTATTACAAATTACACGTCGTAAGTTCTATTCTAAGAGTTTATTAGTTGTTTGAATTCTGTGGAAGCTTTCATTTTATTTATAAATTTTATGATGCCTGTATAATAGTGGTAATGCAATAATCTACAATAGGCGAACTAAATGTTAAATTCTGGTCCCGGTTGTTGCCGTCGTGTAACAATCGTTAAGCGATGTCGGAGGCCTTCGGGAGAAATAAAAAAATGCCGATACTAATACCCTCAACCAGTACACACTGGAAAAACGTGGTAGAATATACTCTAGGCCTCCTCAATTAATAGGTCGAAGCCAATAATATTTAATATTCATTGGCGTTAAATGGTGAACAAAGTGCGTAAACTGCCAACACTAGTCTGCATATTGATGACGTCATCTCTCCGTCCGTGCTAATTCTGATGACTCGATGCCCTCCATCGGACATGGCGAATGAACTCCGAATTCCCACTGAATTATTTATCTTCCCCCATATTGTTTTATTTAACGCGAATCAAAATGTTCCATTTAATCTGTTCGTGTGTATTGTCAATTTCTTGTTTGTATCAGTGATAAGTTATTTAACGTTCGATTACAAAGATGGATATCAGACAACTCAATCAGTACAAACAGTTGGCAATTTGGTTCTTAACAAACGATTTTATGACAAATCCTGATGACAAATATTGTCCAATTAAAGATTAACACGTTACCGGCACATAGGAAGACACAAAGATCTTGTCGTAGTTACAAATGTAGGGTAGACACAAAGCGTCATAGCTCGTTGGCTTGTCTACAGTGAGTTAAGCAACTGTGGCTGCTGTCAGAAATTGCTCAGGTGACCATTACTGGTTAAAATTCCTGGAGCGCATCCGTACTTCTTACCCAAACTGGCTTAATTTACCATTTTTTGATTGATATAAGGCGTGGGTTGTGAGCGCTCCTGCATCTCTCGTATTTTCAGTAAATAACGTTATTATAAAAATACATTGTAGTAAATTTTGGATTGCCTTATTATTTCCTACTGGATTGGATCTACTTAGATGTGATGTCGTAATTAGAATCCACTGAATCGATAGCGATCGCGTGTTCGACACTAATAAATCCCACCAACAGATTGCTATCAAACTCGGCGCTTGTCACTGTGAGATATTGGTATTCAATTAGACTTTAAATTCAAATCATTTCCAATAATTTATTTTTAACATCGGCATCTATTGAATCGAACGTCGAATCAAATAATCGAGAGCTGAATCGAGTAGTTTGGAGAGGTATATTTTAGATTAGAGATCATCACGATTCTTTACCGATGAATCACTCCCATCGACATCGTAAGTGAGGGATACCACATAAAATTAGTGCACGATTTAATAAATAATAAAACTCGAACGAGGTCGTGTTTAATGTCAGTTTTTCAAAATTGTTGAATGTAATTTAACATTACATTAGATTTTTTTTACTCGTTCGTTTTTTATTCATTAAAGATGTAAAAAGAAGGTGAAAAATAAAATAATATATTTATAAAAAAACTTAAGAGTAAGTTAAAAAAGTGGAGTATGGTTGCAACCAATCAACAACATTAGATACAGTGCTTTAACAAAGGGATTTGCTAGAAACCGGAGCAGCATGAATTGATAGCGTGTCACCACAAAGTTTATTACCCTCAGTAGATTCTTACGACTTTCAATGGAGAGTGGGTGGATTTTTCTCGCCCGGATACACCGAATATTAATGTTATCGTAAATATGCCTACTTTAATGTCGGTAAATCCAAGGATCCTTGGGGATCCCTCGGACAGGGTTACATTGTGTATAAAATATGTTTTGATTCGTGTTCCAATTTATTCGTTTGTAATGAAAATGTACATTAAGATTATCATCTATGCCAAATTTTAGAGAGTATTATCTGTGGGCAAACAAATGTCTGTCAATCTTAGACGAGCGATCGAGCCGTCATCTGTTACGCATGACTAATCTTTTCGCTTTAATATTTATTTTTTACAGCCGGACTCATCCAAATATAATTAGTGAGTAACCGTTTTATCATACTAAATAGTAGAAGAAGTAAAATAATGACATAAATAACTATAAAAGTGATACTTTTCCTCTATTTAATCTATCACTAAGCGCCTGCACGTTACATCTACTTCTTGGTATTAAGTCTCCAATTGCAAGTCCATTAGAACTTTATTCAGAACTAAGTAGTATTTTTCTATATTTGTAGGACCCTCAAATATAACATTATGTAAAACATTGTATGTACTTATTGTGAAGTGTACGATGTAGATGTCAGCTATGAATATTAGAATAATGTAATAATTTAATACAATATAATGAATATTATTATAAGCTATGAATTAATTGACGAATGCAAAATGATATGTTAGTTAATGTATAAATCGGTAAAATTAAATAAGAATTTATGTATTTTATGATACAAATCATTAGTTAGTTATGAAGTATTCCTGGTTCGATCCCCTGGCGGGTCTGCTTACAAATGAACAGTTCCTCCGGCCATCAATCATGGCTGAACGCGGATTAGCAGACTTTGAGAACATTAAATTTTATCAGATTATCTGCGATTGAGAAAGTTATACTGGACTGCGGATTAGAGAAGATTCACAGCTGCAAATATATATCTCATGAGTCTTATAAATCTACCAGGGTGGCATAAGTAAAATACCGTTCAAAGTATCAACAATGCAAGAAAGTACTGTGATATGTAGATGTAATATGTAGATCAAAACAAATGATATCATTTGACGCTAAATATATTTTACTCATTTTCGCGAGGGACCCGTGTAACGGGCTGGAAAAATTAAGCTAAAAGAATGAAACAGCATCATAAAAATTGTTGGTGTAAGAAAGGGACGGTTGACGTTTGTGTGTGCGCTCGTGGTAAAGAAAAGGGCAAATGTTGTTGTGCCTTATTGATGTCATACATTGCTCTTAAATGTGTAGCAGATGTGGCAGGCGCTCTTAAAGCGAGCAAGAGGTATTTTACCATTGTGTTATATTCTAGGATGACCACAAGTTTAATTTTTATGGATAATCCTAATAGGCACTGTTAGGTACATGTACCATTATATTCCGTACAAAGGCGTAATAATTAAATCATTAATATTATTACCAGGACTATTATCTTTCCGTGAAGCCTGCCTGGCTAGCTACCACCCTCTTGCACGACTCGTGTTCCGGCTAGGGGATTGAGGGCCAGTACTTTCTTTCTATCTTTCTTCTCATTTCCTGCCCGACAGCACATCAGTAATGCCATTGGTCTTACTGATGTCCATGGGTGACGGTGACGATTTACCATCAGGTGGCTCGTCTGCTCGTTTGTTGGCTATTATCATAAAACAAATGTCCCATATACCATATCCATAATCATGGTATTGCTAGTAATGTTGGATAATTCTGTAAAGAGGTGTTCGGAATTAAAACAAGAGGCGGGTTGCGCGCCACTAATGTTGCGGAATATGTCTGTCTGTGCTTCCTTTTAGCTCATACAGAACGGATGGAATGTTACTCATAGAAATTTTGTAAAACATACGCTTTATATGATATTAAAAAGAAAATTTGTGAGTATTCGATAAGTAAATAAAAAAATTGTGAGTATTTTAACCATATTGGGGTGGCTTTGAATACTCCCTCCAATCCCATGCTGGCAAAACAGGGTGTTGTAAGAGGCGACAAAAGCCAGCCAGCTTGGTTACCACCAAGGTTACAATCTTGGCGTATGGATTATATTATCAGTATTATTATTAAATCATTAATATTATTACTGGTATTATTATCTTTCCGTGAAGCCTGCCTGGCTAGCTACCACCCTCCTGCTTGAGTCAAACCAAACGACTCGTCGTGTTCCGGCTGGGAGCTTGAGAGCCAGTACGTTCTGTCTAACCTTCTTCTCATTTCCTGGCCGACAACGCATCAGTGAAACCTTTTTCGTCTTGCTGATGTCCATGGGCAACGGTGACCACTTACCATCAGGTGGCTCGTGTGCTCGTTTGTCGACTATTAACATAAAAAAAGTGATCGAGCAGAATCAAACTCCTTATTCTAGCGTGGATGGGTGCTGAAGATGGTAACTTCCACGAGTACTACAAGTACGAGTATTTAAAGATTGTATTTGACAGCAGGGACCCAGTCTAACCTTCGATCTGCCTATTATTGTACCTGCCTATTATTATAGGCAAGGTATATTATAGTATAGATGAGTACATGAATGACAAGGATGCCTGGACAAAATTAGTGTCGAAACCAGTTCCGCACAGGTTTAACTAAACTTTTGTAATTACCATATGTTGTTTAAAAGATGTGCTGAGGAGTTGCTTTCGCCATTTCTTCTCATTGTTAAAGCACCTTTTCGAAACGGTAGTAGAAGCAAAAAATTACGTTCATAAATGTATTTACTGATTACCTATATGATTAAATGATTTTGAATTTGAATTTGAATTAGATCTTTTATAGTGGTCGAATAACGGCCAAAATTCGACCGTAACTGTTAAGTGATATCCCGTTTCCAAAATGTTTTCTTTGATAACATTAAAGCTCCTCAAATAATCAACAAAGGTGAAAATCTTGTTTAGTTTTTGCCTATTTATATGGATATAGATATCAATCCAACTGTAAGATGAGTCACTTGATAGTAAGTAAAATTTTTTCTACATTAAATAAGTGATTGCTTCATAACAATTCCACCTGATGATAAGTAGTGATGAAATCTACGAATTTCAACGCACTAAGTTATAAGAGCTTATTCTCCTCTCCTCCTCCTCTTGAAGACTTCCACATATAAATAGGCGAAAATCCCGAAGCGGGCGAGTTATTACTTAACTGAATAACTGCTTCCTTCTAAAACGAACCGTGATGTGTTTCAACATTTTTCGGATACAAAAACTACAACATGCCTTCTACTATTCATAGGCATATCATTCGTAAAACTGGACAGTTAACATTATTTTATTTATTTCCATTGCACATAACACATATTATCATATAGGTACATACATAATAAAATGTGATACCCTGATAGGGCGTCGCAAAGCTAGAGAGAGCTTCAGTAAACTACATAACAAATCAGTAACAGTATATCTAAATCATATCAATTAGTTTATTATATAATGTAAATTAAATGTTTAATCTGATATTATTAGTGAATATAAATTGTCAAATTGTCAAATTCTCATCATAATTGTAAAATTAAAGTCAACTCATTAAATTACTTACTTCTAAATCATACATCATAAATAAAATTACTCATTTTGTCTATTTGAATTCTCTATCCTCTATAAATTCTTTTAGAGAATAGTATGATTTTTTTGTGAGTATTGATTTTAACTTATTCTTAAATTTATTGTCAGATTCTTCAGTTTTTATGGTTTTTGGTAGTTTGTTATAAACTTGGAGACATTTATAGTATGGAATATTTTGAAACATGGCTAATCAGGATGACGGGATTACCAGATTATTATTTCGTCTGTTGCTTTTAACTAATTGAAATACATAAATGAGGATTCTGCCTTACAAACATCGCTAGTTCGAGAATATAAATAGACGGAAGGGTGAGAATATTTTGTTTTGCAAAGTACTAACTGCACGATTCTCTTGGTTTTATATTATACATAATGCGGAGGATTTTTTTCTGTTTAATGAGTAAGTTAATCATATCGATACTGTGTCCCCACATTAGTACACCGTACCGTAACCAAGCATATGCGTATGCACAGTATGCGGCTAAGGCGCAATGTATATTTGTGTTTTTTTGAGCAAAGTCAATGCGTATATGAATTTGGACAACTTGGACGTAACTTCCTCAATATGCTTTTTCCAGTTTAGGTGTGTATCTAGCGTAATACCTAATAATTACAACAACTTACAACGGATTCATCGCTTTACATCGCTTAAGCCGCTTAATATTGCGGTTTTCCATGAGGGGACGGTCAGCTGCTATTAATGTCAAAAGAGATTACACATATCTATTGGACGCAGCACCAATTTTAACATCGATGCATTGCCAACAAATAAGGCTATGACGATGCTGCGTCAACGAGCGGTTTTCTATCGAAATTCCGATTACGTCCAAAACTACTTCACTTTAACTTGCTCATGCCTAAAGCAAGCCGTTGAGCTAATACATTTTCACTCATAAAATTTCCGAATACTACAAAACTACAACCACTGACAAAGGTGCTGAATCTATAAAAAGGCGGGCCCTCGATACCGGGTTTCCTGCAACTTAAGGCAGCGCCGCTGCACTCCAGACACTTGAATTAATGACCAGACAGTGAAGCGTCCTTGAAATAATTGACAGATTTTTCCGGGTGCCCCTAAATCGAGACATCTTCAAAAAAGCAAGTTCGACATATTTTATGAAGGAAAGCGTTTTAATTATTTTAATAATTAAATTGTCATTGGTTTGAATGTGATGGTCAGTGTTTCTCAAATAGCAGGCGGTAACCTGATATTTGGTCATATGTAAAACCAAATCGGAATATCAGATTGACGTGATCTGCAACTTTTTTAAGCCACTTTTACTTTGACGATATTGAGATAACTCGTTTGATATTGACGCTATCTACCAAACGAAGGATTCCGGTTTTTAGTTTACTTACTTTTAGTTTACTGAGAGTTTTCCACGCATCTTGGCTGTTTAGTATGTCCATGCTGATTCTAAACTTATATCATCGCAGACATTATACATTTTAACTGTAACGGATTTCTCGCCGTAACTATGATCTATAAAATAACGTCTATATATCGGTGTAAACACAAAAATCGTGAGTACCTGTTACAGTCAAAATGAAAAAAATATATTCATGCTACCTGAATCTAATAAGACCAGTAATAACTGAGGGTATGAGCGTTTGCATATTATATTATTTTGTGCTGTAGTCGCACGGTACATCGAAAGGACAAGACAATATGGTTTTAGTCAGCTTACTTTATATTTTTCACTAGCGAAACTTATATATTGTATAATATATATATTATGGGGTAGCCAAAAGCAGTCATCTTGCTTTTTGAGTAATAATATGTAAAGAAACTAAATAAAGCGAAGAAATTGTTATGCGGTTTCATTGCTGATATATCAACTTTATGAGTAGGTATTATGTCAATTAGGTTTTTTTTAGTTAATTTAACTCTTTGTATATCCTACTTAAAACTACAAGCTGATTTGATTCCCATGACCGGGAGTGTAATTATTTACAATTAATTTTGGCTGGGTTAACAATCTTGCCGAAGGTGATAGAAATTAGAATAAAAATCACCAGGCTGGTGTAAAAATACTTCGGGAATCACTGACTTAAACGATTACTGGAATGGAATAATAATGTCTTAAAAATATGATTTTCATACTTCCGTTCACCGCTTGAGCTTCTTGAATTTCTTTCACTTATCGTCATCTTTATCACAACGCATAAAAAACCTTAATGCTGAGCTCGGTGGATATTGCAGAGACAGCAGATTCTTGGGGTAAAACGTGAGAATAATAAGGTTTTTTATTCTATCACGCTGCCCCCTAAAACATGATAAAAATTTCAATCATCTTTGACAATACAGGGAACTCTCATTCGTGCACGATCTCGTAATCTGTAATCATTGCATAATTACTCAAACGTATGTACGTCGGTGATACTTTTCGTGCTTATATTTTTATGTGAAACTGTTAATATTTGCTCATTTGTCGGGTGCATATAAGAATATGTTGCCGGCGTCTACTTAAGCATATGTACAGTGTCATTATTAAGCGATAATTGCCGGCGGATACGCTTTGAAAATTAGAACTACGAGGAGGTGGAATAATGAAAAAAATAAAAGAATTATCTATACGAGTTATATACAACACGGCATAGAAATTCGTTACGATACTCTCTGACTAGAAGGTTATTAGCCGACTTCAACAAAGGAGAAGAATCAATTGGTTTGTATTTTTATTATTTATTTATGTTTGTTACTTCAGAACTCCATCATTCATTAACCGATTCGGAAAATTCCTTTTATGTTTCAGAAGGTTAAAGTGTTGGAGGGTAAAATGGGTGGAAAAAGTGACAAATAGGATAAGAAACGAAGAACCTTCTTACAATTTAAGTCGGTTTTTTTATTAAAATATATACCTACTTGTTCTTTATTAAATCTAAAAATTGTCTACAACTGGTCGCCAATAACAATTCAATTTATTGGACATCTACGTCGGTAGCGTTCTCAATACATTGCCCGACCAGTGTTTCCGATTTATCGGGCACACAAAGTACCTTAGCAGATGTAGAGAGGGTTTTATCAGACGTATATTAAATACACATGATAAATAAACGCTATAATAATAATAAACGCTAGTTTAAGATACTATGGAGAAGAATATATTAAAAATACAGCAGAGAAAATATATCCATAAATAGTCCATAGTAATTTTTATCAAACAAGTAACTTGCTCTCGCTTCCGTTCAGAATACCTACACTTTCCGTTCAATAATAGCATATGGGTGCTATGTGCACAGCGGGTATGAGCCTGTTGTACATTTTATTATTTTTTAACAGGAATATATTAAATTTTATGTTGATCCAATTTTATTATTTAACTCTTATTTATTATACTATCTATGCTTAAGGTTAATTAATTATATTGAATTCACTGCAATCTCTCTCAATAATTGTAGTTATGATATTTGGTTTACACACATTTTTATGAGTAAGTAAAGTATGAGTGAGTCAAGACTAAGCAATAGGTACGTGATATCCTTAACAATCGATCAATTATATTACTCTTTATTACTATTTAGAACAAACTATTCTGCAATGTTACGAAACTCCGACCCAAGAGGATCTAAACATTTCCACGTATATAGAAAATATTCTTAAAACTGCCCCGCAAAGACGAGAAGCGCGAATTCGTCTTTTCTAATGCCCTATAAATAAACATACGAATAGAAAGGATGAGCGTACACAGTATAACTAACTAGAGATTCAATAAATTGCACATTTTTTTTTCCTGCGCTTCTAACTTGAGGAAATTTATTACTTATGTTTAAAGTAAGTACCTACAATATAAACTATTTTTATTACTTTTAAATATAAATTTTGTTTACTTTTTTATATATATTTTTAGTAGCCCTTGACATTATTTCCATACTGAGCTTGATGTCTGAACACATGAACAAATGTATTTCTTTCGAAATATTGCAATTTAGTGTTTGACTTTACACGAGCAACAAGTAAATATACCAACAAAAATAAATCGACATTAATTTGAAACAGGTGAATTTTTTAGTTTTATCTCCTATGTTTTACTCTAACGGGTGTTATTTTTTTATTAAAATTTAAGTGAGAACTCTTTAAAAAAAGGAATTTTCTGAATCAGTTAATAAATGACTGGGTGCTGAAGTAACAAACAACAAATAAATATACAAACCAATTGAGTACTTCTACTTACTTCACCTTTTTTGAAGTCGGTTTAAAAATACTATGTGCTGCTTAACCATATTCCTCATGCCGTAATAGACAAATAAAAAAACCGTATAAATTTTCGGTGTCCCCAAAGAAGATGGTTTGTTTTCGTAAATAATATAGTATAGCAATAAGAGGGTTAACATTCCGTCAGCCAGAAAATTGGTTGGCTGAGGTAACTAACTTACCATAAGATGACCAATTTCCTAGATATCCACATTAAAAATTCCAAAAAATGGCATAAAATTAATGTCATTTTATTATTATCTTTACAGAAAGTATATCCAATCACATATTTATGTGAGTTACATGTCCTTACGATTATTCTTTATCATGGTTAATATTCATGGTTAACAATGGTATTTAGTTGTAAGTCGCCTTAAGAGCCGCATGTTTGTTTGTTAGTTTTCAACATAAAGAACCCTAAGGCACAATGACATTTTACTGTTAATCCTTACGGTGTCCTTATGACAACGTCCTTATGATCGTTGATATCCACGTGAATTGACTTTATGATGAATTTCTTGATCCTTTACTTCCTAGAAATCTAAATTATTTTGGGTGGTTAGAACACGTTCTCGAATCCGGCTGACAGCAAAATCACTATCATCACGCGTGAAAGCCAAAAACCCGTTAAAATATTTTGATAAAGTGTCTGGTGCAGTACACACAATAGGGAGTGAGAATGAGAAACCTCTTACTTTTAGCATGAATCATACACTTGGCGGTATATTGATGAGCAGAAAATACAAAACAGTCACCCACTGTGCTCAGGTCCTAAAAGGCGTTCCTCAGAATGGCTTATTGATGTAGCGAGCCTTTAACAATGGCGCAGCTGTGGCGAAGTGCTCCACGCTCGCTTTTGGTACAAATAAAAAATATTCCGCATATCTATCTCGTCGTATTTTCTCGTTGAAAATGTAATCTGTGAAAACTGTGACATTTACCTTAATTGCACCAAAATTACACGGTTCAAAGACATGTACTTATTTAATTTAAAACCATGAATTCCAGGCTAAATTTATAACTAATTAAACTGCACTATCATATCGCTCTGCATTATCGTACTTCATTAACTGCGCCGACAAGGGCCCAGCCCTTAAATCAAAACAAATCATATAGCAACTCAAAGGATACTGTATCTCATGTGTCAAACAAATTGTGCTGCCGGTATGGTGCCGTAAACCACAAGACAACAGAGACGATGGTCACTAAGAATTGACCAATAAGAACATGTATGACTCAGTTCTATGATTAAATTAATATGCTTCCATCAATTCAGAAACATTTTTTTAATTAGAGGCGGCCCGCCTCGATTTTTTTGGATTGAACAATTTTCTTGTTATTGGTTGAAAAATTAAGATTTAAATTAACACAATTTGAGACATAGTTGCCGAATACCATCATAAATAACACTAGCTAATTTACAATAATATGCATATCATATATAATCTAAAGATATGTAGTCGAAATTATGGTAATACCTTTAAAATGGTGAAAGAATCACCCTTCGCATACACTCTCAAAATTTGGACCCTCTCTTTATAATATTAGTATAAATATATTATTTATTATAGATTCAATTAACGAATATAGCCTTTCTTCGGATCTACTAGCCATCATCTGTACACGACCTATTCTTGCCATTACAGCTGCTCCTAAAACATTGCAACACATAAATGAGATTTTTTATCTATTTATTAAAAAAAACTTTCCTTTATTCTCTTCCATTCCAATTTTTTGGAATTATTGGGAACGAATTCATTTTAATGCAGGATAATGTTCGGGCTCACAGTGCTCGCATAGTACAGGCATACCTAAACCATGTTGGTGTAAAACTGATGGAGTGGCCAGCACGGTCCCCGGACATGAATCCAATCGACCATGTTTGGGACTTGCTAAAGAGGAGTGTCAAATCAAGAATGCCACCTCCCAACAATCTGGGCGATTTGCGAAACGCATTACTTGAAGAATGGCAGAGGCTGCCCCAAGAAATCATCGACAGCATCATCCGCAGCATGCCCAGACGGATGGAAACCTTGGTCA
>PDGT01000006.1:4370541-4428643 GCA_003671415.1 Megathymus violae | reverse complement strand
GGGGAACACTCGTTATTAAACATGCATTTAATTAATTGTGAACCGTCAGAACATTTTAAATTTTCAAATGTTTCTCTGTCATTACGATATCGAAGAAAAATGCATTTTGTTTAATTTGCTTTTTTTTTCATTAAACTTTATGTATGGTGTTGCAAATTAATGTGAAAACATGTCAATTTCATTCATGTTTCGTGTTTAATTATTATTTGTTTAAAAATAAAATTACTTTTTCACAATATCCCCTTTTTTATGTTCCGCTAATTCTGCCAGTGTGTTTATAATATTTACATTAAATATTTTCTCCACATCTACCCTTTTTCTTCTAAATAGTTACTCTACTTATTCTGAACAATAATTGTTTGGAAGATCGGAGTAATAGTGTTCGAGAATCAATGTTAACACCCTAACACTCATGTAAACTAAAAAAACTACCTATATCGTGGAGCATAGACCACACACCAACATGAAATATCCCAAAAAAGCTAAGACTCAAGAACAAATTATGTTGCCTAAATGTACCTCGGCCGGGAATCGAACCCAAGGTTGTAATCTCGAAAGACAAGTCTCTAGCAAGTCGCTACGGAGGTTTTTTACTCATTGCAACACGTAAGTTTCCCACTGTGCTTCGGATTCCTTTGGCAATGAAAGGAGTTAAAGGCCTATTTCGTCACAAATTCCAAGTGCTGAATAACAGTCTTCACACTATAGAGATTTCCTCGCGATGTTTTCCTTCACCGAAGTAAGTGATTATTAGTATGCAATACACATATAGCTTTAAAAAAATTGAGGTGCCTGCGAACTCAAGACCAAGAATCTCTCATATAATAATATTATATAAAAAATAGATATATATCTGCCCTAACCATATTCCAGTATACAGTTGGTGATTTATTTATGACGTCACAATAAGCTAGTTACGTCGCGTAATTAAGCGATGCGAGACATCCCACTAAATACAAGATGTTCGCGATATTAGAGCACTAAAATATTATAACAATATAATTCACGGCTGAAGTATAAAAGAGTTCAATTACATTTACGTAATTTAGATGCTAGATTTGAATTACAGCTTACGATAATTGATATATTTTTTACAATTATATTAAACTTATTGGTGAAAAAACTTAAATCAAATGCTTTTGTAGCTTTTTGAGCCTTGGGTGTTCTAGATATGATGGGCGTCATTGACTACTTAGAGGCCCTCAATATATTCCATCCCTGTAAATTCATTATATTTACGTCCCTCTACACAAAGTTTATAGTTTTAATACTTTATTTTTATCCATCGTGACTTCACAGTCACGAAATTTGACGTCTTTTTTGACCCCTTCCCTTCCCGTACACTCGTATATCTGTGATAAAATAAGAACGCAAAATGAACTAGACATGAAGTCGACAGGATCATCTGTCATTATTGTCTACAAAGTATCAAGAATTTCTCCCCGCCACTGCAGTCTCGTCGTGACTATGATTCACGCGATTGGGTCGAAATATCGGAAAAGATATAAAAAATCAACAATACCCGTTATAAATAAATATTTTCATAAAAGTTTATATTAATTTTAAAAGGCTATAACGGAGTTAAAGACTTCCCACGTTCCATCGCTACGGATAAAAGTTTATCTTCGTTTGAAACGGACTTCGTATAAACTAATTCGTAAAGGTGATTAGTTTGTAGCAAATACTCGCTAGTAGTAAGCTACCAACTGAATGTTAGTTAAATAACAATGCTAACAAATCTACATAGAAGTTCAGTTTGAAAAAAAAAATCTTATTAGGTATAGAGTTGCATTGCCAAATTTAAAAATTTGGCTGTCATTTACCCCTTTGCTATTTATGGCAAAGGAATCATTTATTTTTCTAGTTAGGAGGCCAAAGGGCTACAGTCCAGAGCATAGAGCAGCAGACGTTGGACATAAACCCACTACACTATTGATTTTCCTATAACATTTGGAGATAACACACCAACACAGCTTATCATGCCTTCTGAAGGACGGAAACTGTCGGATTTTTTGTCACTAGTGATCGCCTAACAAAACTGCACTCGAAGACGAAATCACAAGCCGTCGGACTGTGAAAACTTAAAAAAAAAATTAAACGTATATTTTTAATTCGTGAACGCCCTGTATAAAGCAACATTGAGATTAGTTACTTAATCATATTAGTGACCACCTGAGCAACAGTTATTATGTATTAAGCTGTATTTGGAACCTATTTTGAACGCAACATTAATAATAGCTATAATATAATTTTATGACATTAAAAGTTCTTAGACTTTGTTTATTTGAATTTAGATAATAGATAGACTCGTAATATTTCGAAGAGATATGATATTCTGTCGAAATAATCTAATATTTGCCGACGTATCTTAGAGTTCTCATGTTTTATTCGGATGCGTCAATGGTTATTTTCAACCAAGGAATCTTGGAATAGAGACTTATTTGCGACATGCGGACCGATGTACAGGGTAGCTCTACGGTCTGCAGCGCTAAATAATATATTTACTACGTAGGATGCTATGCATATGTTTGAGAAAAATTAACTACTGACAAATGATCACTATATGATAAAACAAAGTGTGTCTGTCTGTCTAAACGCAGTAGTATAAAAAAATTGTACGCTGATTTTCATACGATTTTTATCAATAGATAAACATGAAACATTTATAAAATACCTGATAAAACTGACTAACAATTATTTAAGTGCAGTTTTTATTTGTGAGTGTAAGAATTATGTTGTCCGTAGCCAAGGGAGGGCGGTTTTACTATTTATTTATTGGTTTCGCTCTAAATCAGTACCGCAAGAACCCAGTATGTGATGTTAAATATGAATTAGTTGACGATTTTGTAGTTTAGTTGAACGTACTCTGCCTGCTGAGCGAAGCATCCCAGGTTCGATTCCCGGCCGAGACAGACATGTTAAAGATCAATACTTGTTCTCCGGTATTGATTGTTTGCGATATCATACAAGGTTTCATCGCAACTCAGCTGGTCATTGACTTAAAATTGTTAAAAAAACATCTGTACGTGCATGCCACTCCCAACACAGGGAATTCCTGTGCGCGCGTGTGATTAGAATTACATGATAAATATTCTTCATCGTTCTTGATAAATTTTCCTCGTCCTTTGTTTTGTGAGTCTACACGTGTCATGTAAAGTAAAAGTTAAAATTAAGTTAATTTCATTAATCAAGAAATAATTGCCTATGACAGATTGAATTCAGAACTCAATTATCTGTAGCAACTTAAAACTGCTAAGTTCACTGTCACGTTCTTCGGTCCGTCATCTCGATGTCATAGCGTAATGAAATTACGGCGAATGTTTTATTCATTCAAGACACTCACCTACTTATCCCCGGGTAGAAGTTTCCATACAAAACAGGGAACTCGTCCCAACTTTGAGAATAACTGATGACCTTCAGGCTCCGGACAGTCGGACCGTTGAGTCATAAGAATTAAGAAGTCTGGACATATACACATTTTTTTATTGATACATGTTAATGTAAATGGCTTAACAAACGATCAACTGTTAATGGTATGTGGTCTAACTGGAACTACATGCGTCGACGGTGAAGTACCCAGAGTCCAGCAATGTCTATCAAGAGAGACCTGGGTCAATTTTGTTTCCCTCGTTTTTCAGCAGTACGCAACACGAGCAGACATTGTAGCTATCTCCCAAAATACATATAACTGGCAGACGACTTTATATTCCACCTAATGTATTGAGCCATTAATACGCGTGTACTTTGGTAGCCCACCTTATTAAAAAAGAACTAGGGGTTGGTTATAGATGTACTGTTAGTCCTAAGAACGCATGTAATTTTAAATTCGTATTTGCAGCTGACCTTAATTCTTCTCACACCAAAATAAACGGCTGCCAAAAGCTGTTTACTTCGCGGCCGAATTGACGCAATTTTCACTCATTGTAGCAGACTGTTAAGAAAAAGCAGACGCTACGAATGCCTTTTATCTCAAATTTAGGTCTAAGCCTTGAAATTCTCGAAGTGTCAAGGTAGAATGGAATAGCGAAACGGTGGCAACTATTATTACTATTGACAAAACTGTAGCGCTATCCATCTTGCTTATTGACGGTCGATAGGTAAAGAATCTTATCACCCCGCAAACATACTATAGGATTAAGGCTGTGCTGTAGAGAACCCAGCGACCTCCAATAGGGGGGATCTGGTGCTATTGGTTTGCTCGCTGGGCAACATAGTGCACCATGACCAGAGAGATCAGCTTGGAAGCAATGTTTAATCTTACTGGAATACAAACTTTTATGAACAATATATTTCATCAAATCTTTCAAACCATTCCCTATACACACAATCCAATCTGAAATCAGATCTAGACATCAATATGATTATTCCTGAACTGAACGGCATTATGGGCAGTGAATTCAAATCAGCCATTTTATATCCATTTTGCTATGCATTGCTACCGAGACGTAATTTCGAATTTAATGAAATCGTAAAAAGAGATTAGTCGGATTTTTATAGTTAGCAATGAAAAAAGCAGTTGGTTGAAATGTGCCAATTAAAACCGGGTGAGTGTGGGCTGGGTATCTCCATTATGTGTGAAGACTATCGAGAGACGGTCTGAATAAAAGTTCTTTTCTGCAGCGCATCTCAATAGCATTTTAATGCGATGACAGCGAGCGGTTATCGCCCCGTGATAGATATGTCTAGTCCGTTTCTCGTTGATACGACAATTTTGTAAATTAGCCCATGAGCGTTTTGTGAGATCATTTACAGACAGGCGGGTGAATTATTCAGATTATTATAAGCAAATATATTCGGTCTGTAACTTTCCATATATGAATACTGCGAAAATGCAAATGACTAAACTTTTTGTTTTAGCTGATAAGCTTTTTAAATATTTTTTCCATCAGATTTTTATTTCTCATTCCCTCCAACATCGCTTCATAATTTCTCTTATGTTCTGATACCAGTATATAAAATTCATGAGTTGTCATACCACAGAGCAGTTACACAACGCGATATTGGACCAACGTAAGGACTGCGATTCGTACTGTTGCCCACGCGATTGATGTGAACTGCAAAAACAAACAATCGGGCAAGCAGGCTTCGTTGCGGTATTTGATCATCGTTCCTTTTAGGTTACAATCACAACAGGTTATATGCAGTAGACCTATCTTGTAGCTTAATTGATATTGACACTGCCTGCTGAGCGAGTGGTCCCGGGTTCGGGCCGAAATCAATGTGACAGACAGGGTGTTATGTTGAGTGCGATTGTGAAAGGGTTATGTGGAATGACGGATGCCTTACTAGCCAAGAAGAGAACGATGAATCCGTTTGTTAACATAATACATATTGATATGATAATAAGTATAAAAATAATGCTAGTGATACGTGTGCTTTGGCCAGAGCCGTGTCTCATTTCAGTCTAGAATGTGTAGAGTGTTTGTATCCTCTAGAGACGACAAGAAAGGTCCGCAGAACAGAAGAGAAGAAACCGACAAGAACAGATAGGCTTTACCATGTTCTCGACAGATAGAATCCGAAATTTCAGCAACATTCTACTACATAATTCTGTCCTTTATTGCACGCTTGAAATATTATTTTAAACCTACAACCTAATGGGGTTGGGAAGATTTCAGTATATGATATACAAATATAACTATGCTACTATATAAATCTGTTGAGCTTCTCTGTATGCCTTGAGATTCAAAAACAGCTTGACCGATCTTAATGAAAATTGGTATGTAGTGAGAACCACGTGTCCTCACTAGCGCTGATGATAAGCTATTTACAATAGCAGTAAACCTAATGACGACTAATCAAGGCAAAATAAATGAAATTTTTAATAATCGTGTGTAAATAATTAATAGTCCAACCCGAACGAAGTCGAACGGGGCCGCTAGTCGGATATAAGTTTGTTTAACTCACATGAGTATTAAGATGCGTCCTTAGCTTTGTAATTAACATTTACACGGCTACCTTATTGTTCTCATCGGAATACATAAAGGTACTTCCTACTCGAGGACAATACTTAGCACTGACCTGGGTTAGTGATGACCTAGGCCCCAACTAGGGTTACCAACTGTTCGAAAACCTGACAACTGCAATGTGATTTTACTATTGTTCATATTTACTTGTAACTAGCCCCTAAGCTTCACTTCAGAAAATGATCCTCACGTTTACTTAAATGATTATACCAGAAATAATTGGTACTAGTTTTGAAGTGAAGCTATTTAGGCTGTCTTATCGTGTTCAGACAGACTTGGTTTCAATCAAATAGTGATTTAATGGTTTATTACAATTAGTCCGTTAAGCCCATACTGACAGAACAGGTTGTCGTGACAGGCGACAGACACCAGCCTACTTGGTGGTAAGGCTTTCTTTTTATGATTTTTCCGTGAAGCTTAGTTAGCTACCATCCTCCTGCTTGAATCAGCTGCTAAACGACACGTCGTGTTCCGGCTGTGGGCTTCAGAGCCAGTACTTTCTTTCTTACCTTCTTCTTATATCCTGACCGACAACGCATCAGTGATACCTTTGGTTTTGCTGATGTCCATGAGCGACGGTAACCACTTATCATCAGGACGCTCGTCTGCTATTTACATAAAAAAAGCTATATTATGTACACTTCAATATTTTAATACTGTCTTCAGGTATATTTTTTATCTTTGACACAAATTCTATTTTTATCTTTTGTGGGTCCGAGTACATTAACAAAGGTACTATTAATGAGTAAATTTTCTTTGAGCATTTGTCACTAAGTAGTAGAAATAATAATATAGAACTAAACGCAATAAGAGCACTTATAGCTGATAGGTTTAAAGGTTAATCTCCTGCGCTAGGAACACGCGCGCATATCAAATTTTTATAATTATGCACGTATTACAAATAAATTATAACTTATTTCGGTGTAGAACATTTTTGTGTTCACAAGAATCTGTCGAGTCTGCCAATCCGCACCAGACCAACATGGAGAATTAGAGCGTTAACCACTTTCATTGTGAACGTAGATCCGAGCTCAGCAGTGGAACAAATGATGAATATCAATAATCTCCGTAATCTATTACAGGAAAGTCCTGGATAATTCGACAGCCTGGTAATAAAAGTACTTGTGCACGATTCTCAAGTACATTTACACGCTAACGTTGTAATATTCATTGCAAAAGGCTATTAATTTATTATCAACGTTATTAAGTTATTCTTCTAAAGCTATAGCAAGTAAATCGAGGCTTAGAGACGCTTAAGTTGATCATAAGAGATCGAGAAAATTAAGCATCGTTGAGGGAGATCGGGAACTCGTTATACGCCTTCTCGAAGATCTGTATGATCCTTAATAACGTCTGGGACTCGCGTTAGTCTCAAACATCTTTGCCTAATCTCATCCAGCGGGTGGGATAACCCATGTCTCCTCAGTTTGAAGTCGTGACCCAGTTTTAATTTGTTCTCGCAGTAATTAATTCAATCCTGGTATTAGATACACACGTTCTATTAGTGAAATATTGGAACAAATTTACTTATTAAAACTTTAATCTTGAATACCCGTTAAACTTAAAATGTTAATATAATACCCGCGATGATAAAATTTTAAAAACGTAGGCAAACTATGGTTTCCAAGTACGATGCTAGCTGGCCCAGATCGTTTTTTGTTTGATATTTTTGATAACTCATATATTGTTCGTATATAAAGAAACACAATAAAACATAGACTTCTAAGGATGTTGTTACGCACTCGGCGGCAGGACAGAGAGTGCGTAACGAGTGACTCTCCCCGAGCTCATCGTGCCCCTACCACTTCACGCTTTTCTAGTATGCATATCTATATATCATTACATATACATACATTACGCCTCATTTTGATATATCCATGAGAGTGTTTAAAAACATTACAGTCTGTAGTACGACCTTCTTCTCAATAGTTTCGCTCTTGACAGAGCGGTCATGGACGTTATGTAGACGCATTTTTAACAGATGTTGTTCGTCTCACAATGTCTCTGTTTCTGTTGGTCGTCACTTTGATACACTCATGCAATGGGCCACGATGGGCCACGATGCAAGTTTGTACTATAGAATGTATATGATCAGATGTTGGCTTCAGCTGAGAATCTAACTATAAACTTCTCAAGATGGAACACTACTAACTCAGTAATATTTATCCAAAGTAGATATAACATTTCAAACTCGAGTTAAATTATATAAGCAAAATTGTTGCTTTTGTGAGTTTCTTAAAATGTCTTGCAAACTTAATAAATGCTCTGTACACGTGTCCAACCGCCCACGTTCCTAATACATTTGTCACGCTTGTTCCTGTCACAGATTTATCCTAAAACGTTTTGTCTTGTATGGAAGAAAGAAATAATTCTTGCAGATATAATTTAACTGTGAAATATATTGTGTTATGTATGTTTCGGAGACTATTTCTTATACAGTGCGTGTAGAGTATGGAACAAACTTCCTGCGTTGATGTTTTCTGTGTACAAAACATGAAAAATCATATCGCTGTTCATTTTTGGAAGACGCTTGTCAGGCAAAGATGCTCGAGTTCAGTCATATTCAACATGGAGTCCAGCGACCTCTAATGGAAACGTCCTGGTAGTATTACTACGTCCATTGATCAGATGCAATGCGAACTCAGAGAGGCTTTTACTCAAGGATGGATGGAGTAAATTTTACCACAAACTTAGCACTATGACATTCAAATATCGAGCACGCTCGAAACGAATATCCATAGACACACATACACCGTCATATTATATTATTATATCGTATATTCTCAATTATCATTGTTGTAGTAAGTGCGGTCAAAGAGGTTGCTTTGGAATTATAGTTTAAGAATAAGTTATATTTATGTGTATTAAATACCATTCGGTCTAGCCAAAGGGCTTCAACCTAATAGATACTCGGAAAACAAGGAGCTTTAGCAAACCTTAATTCTATGACTGTCCGTTTCTATTGCTCATGGAATCTATTTCATATCTATGGATATCTATTTAAAACAAATGAATCTACCCACTCATTTTACCAACAGTATAACTACAGTACTCTTATATGAATGATTATTGCTTGTCTAGCTACCCTCAAACTGAAATCAAAAGAGAAGTACTTTTCAACTTCTTTTTGGTGCAAACTTAGAGAATCAGTTACGAAACGGATTTAGCTCTGCCTTTTGGCTAGTAGTATTTGATGGATGTGTATCGTGAGATCCATCTCAGTACTTGATAGAAGCAATGCGTTTTGGCCTAACTACAAATGTTAATAGTACTGTTTCACTGTAGGGCAAAGGGCTTCTCGAAGCTGAAGCTTGCAACATACTCATCCAAGCTGCTTAGGTGCGGACTGGTAGAGAATTTAATAGTCAGGCTCACTCTGCAATTATAGTTAAAACACTACAAACACGTTAAACAGTGATCCTAAAACTAATTAAGCAATAAAAAATCCCACAACCATAGACGTTTTTTCTCGAAATAAAACTAGGAAGAGCAGAGCACGGCGACACAGCATATTGCCTTGTACGTTAATCAACACACGGAGTACACCAGGAGGTAAGGAGTATCAATTAAGGAGCCCTTAATTATCTATTGTAATCAATCTGGTTCAGTGTTAGTTGCCTCATCCATTTTAGGTCTAATGAGACATTTACGACGTGTGAATAAAATACCCTAAAAATTATTATGTTGAAGTGAAATGCTTTTCCAATTAATGTCATTGAAATGTCTACTTGGTAAAAAGAAATAGCCAGAAGAGTTTTCAGTTTTCTTAACATCATATTTTATCAAAATGCAGACAATTACTCACGTTAAAGAATGTTTTAATCGGCAACTTTATATCGGACTGACCACCATAATGAAAAAGAGCTTAGTATAAATTTATAATAACGCTCCATAAATCACAATCTGACACCGAAGCCATATATTTCTGTAATTTATAATAATCTAATAATGACGATGAATGCTAACTCGCGAATATTAAACGCTATTAACATAACACAAAAAAAAGTTGTTTCATAATATTTATGGCAAATGGTTAAGGCCCAAATACCATTAATCCATAAATCATGGGACCGCAACCTAAATATTCCATCGATAAATCTTTTTTCTGTTATATTGACGCCCGGAGGGGCGTAGTATTAGTACTGCGTAGCTATTTTAATGCTTAAAATTAAGAAATATAAGTTTTTGTATAAGTAGAGGTATATTACAATGAAAAATCTGAATACAATCCGAGGTCTGTTTATGATTACTAGTATTCTTAATACATGTCCACCGCTGGTACGATAAGTCATTTGGATAGATAACTTCTGTTTAATTAGAGCGTATTAGCAGTTTAATTTAAAACTCAAACCCTCACTTGGGAGGCGTAAAGCACTATCTGTGATGCAGTATATATAGCAGATTGAGATTATAGATTGAACAAAAAATGTTACCAATACAATACTGTCTCCTCTACAATATAATTTACTTATTTGAACTTTCAAGCATGAATCCACAGATTACAGGTAAAGGATATTATAGTATAGATGAATATATAAATGACACGAATACCCGGAACTAATACTGAACAACTGTCTCTGCATAGGTTAAAACTTAATTTTTAATTGCCAAAATTAACGTCCATTTAAAAGATGTGCGACAGAGTTTCTTTCGCCGTTTCTTTAGACTAATGTTAAAGCAACTTTTCCAAACGTTAGTAGAAGCAAAAATGGCGTACATGAGTATATTTATAGAATATCTAAATGATTTCGAATTTGAATTTGAGATTCACTTCGGGTGTAAGTACTTCAGGAGTCCAAGACAATTTCCCCCTCTTGTGATGCACCCTGGTGACCAACGGACGAAGTAATGGTTTTCTTTTGTATGTATGTCACTGGGCTCGTTTATCATCCAGTTGAATTGGAATGGAAATTTTTATCTGCTTTTCATCGTTTACAGAACTTACAGAAAAAGAAGATCAAATTTTTTTATGTTAACAGCCGACAAACGAGCACACGAGCCAAATGATGGTAAGTAGTCACCGTTGCCCATGGACATCCGCAATACTAAAGATTTCACTGACGCATTGACGGCCAGGAAATTAAGAAGAATTTAAGAAAAATGTCTCAAGCTTCCAGCCGGAAAACGATGAGGCGTTTGACGGCTGACTCAAGGAGGAGGGTGGTAGCTAGGCAGACTTCACGGAAAGATAATAATACCAATAATAATATCAATGACTTAATAATAATACCGATTATATAATCCTTACGCGAAGCCCTACCACCAAGCAGGCTGGCTTCTGTCGCCTCGTACGACACCCTGTTCTGCCAGCAGAGGATTGGGGGGAGTATTCTAAGCCGCCCCAATACGGCGAATTTTATTATATGTATGACGTTACTTGATCTATTTTTATTTATTAAATTTATTATTATTGGGTAGGTAATGTGAGCTTGCTCATACTCGTACAGTGCTTGCAAGTATATTTATTAGAATGTTTGATTTATTTTCTTTTGAATATTATCTTTCTATATATATTTAGTTCCTAAGCAGACTCAAAAAATCGTTCAAAATATTTACTCAAAAATCCTTAGACGCCGTACTTGAACTTACTAATTTTATCAAAATTTTACAAAATCCTGTATCTATACTAAATTAAACATACCTGAAATATCGTTTTAAATTATACTAATCAAGCAATCTGTTTATAAACAAAAATATTATAACAATACATACAAAATAATGAAAAGCACTTACAATACGTGGTGATACAAAGCATTTCTTAATCCCCCGCAAAACAAAGCCCTTCAATATTTGAAATATGAAAACCGCTATAATGATAATGTCTCCTATGGGACTTGCAACCCCAAAAAACGATCATTAAAAATGCAAAGGGGCGGTTTTTGGGGACCATATTTAATATCCGGATCCATATCGTCACTTGTAATTCTCCTTAAGTGATTAAGAAACGTGTAACCACTGCTTAGAATCCCTGGAGCGTCGCTGTTAGGGCGTTTCAAAATTCCTGTCCGAAGACTAGACTTATATAATCTTTTTATTCATTAAAATTAATTATTAATTAATTATTAATAATAATTAATTTATAATAATAATTAATAATTAATTATTAATAATAATAAATAAATAAATGAGGTCTTGAGTCTAAGGCAAAAACCTTGTCTTGCTCATGTTGTTACTATTCGATGGACGTAAAAAAAACATGCAAACTTTATAAATAAAAATGCATATCAACAATGAACAACTCCTGGTACTAAAACTACATAAAATCACGTGGCTCTTCTGCTTGTTTGCCCGCTATCAATAAAAGCAATTATGCTCTGATTGCTATTTGATAGTCCGTTGAACTGTTGGGATTTTAAAAACACCCTTTTTATTCACTCACGGTTAACCTCAATTTTTCAGTCTCTTATAGCAGGGACATTCCTCAATACATTCAAAGACGCTTAAATAATACCTTTTCCGAAAAAATCAAATCTTGTATGTATTGATTTTTAATCCAATATCCATATTTTCATTCTTGTACAATATATGACTTCCTGTGATTTATAAGATACTGAATTACTCTGTCTTAAATTACTATCTGTATTCGTTTTTCCTTGATTGCATTCCTACTGGCCTAAAGCTCTGGAAGCAGCATTAAGTCCGGGTTTAGTATCCTATACTTTGTAAGGTGCAATAAAGCTTAAATAAATAAATAAAACTCCTCTAGAAATTAAAAGGGATTATGCCAACCATGCTGCATTTCAGAAATGCGTTTAAACTGTTGATATTTACACTCGTTTTACGCTTTTAAGTGATCTCCCTAATGTCATTAATGGGTTTTATAGATACTTGTTTGGGCGCTGGCAACGTATTAGTCCATAATGGTTTCTCTTTCTTTAAAAAAACTGTATCTTTATACTTGATTATCGCTAATTTCTGGTTCTATCCATTTCATCCACCTAAAGGTTGTTTGGAAAAGGTTTTTAGATTACATCAGTACAATGAAAAAGTATTGTAAAACATAATACCTACTACAATAAAAACGATATGGCAAAATACAGAAAATATTAAAACAGACATGATCCCTGTTTTCAATCACAGCTTCCGATTGAAATCTCAAATCTACTGGAAAAAAACAATAGGTAATCATGGGCAGCTCTCTCAGACAATAGCTCTGTGCGATGGAACTTCGTGGGGAAAGCTACTATTATCGACATCTAAAGCTCTAGGGATCGATGGGATATTAAAATGGGAAGGTTTCTGAGTTAACTTTTACGCACAGCAAATGTTAATATTTAAGAGTATCCCTTCAAACTTGAACGGTGCACCTATATTTTCCTTTTTCCGTCAATAGACGTGTCACGTTAGTCACGTCCTCGGGCATTCGTAAGAAAGATATCACCAATAACTTCGTCGATATCAATCGTGGCCGACTTCCGATGAACCAAATGTGCTCGATGCATTTGTTTATTAATCCACCACACACTCATCAATTCACCCACAACACAATTCACACACAGTTCTCAATTCGACTCCTCCTTTCCTTCAATCCTTACAATATACTGTTGTACTTTTATTTCCACTATTACTTTAATTAATACTGTCAGTTTTCATTGTATTATGTTGGATACTTGAACGCAGCCCTCTGTGGGTATCGAGGTGTGGTATAAATGTTCCTACTGGCATATTTTAATGTGACGTTGTGAAAAATAGAAGCATTTTATTTGTCACAATCCAATTATTTTCAAATAATATTTTCTTACAATTTGTAATATTAAAAGTTGACACTCTTACACTACCGCACCAGGATTTCCCAGTGCTGCGGGGAACGTGGACGTACATAAATCACTAACACCCATGACCCGAGAACAGACATTTATCTATGATATAAGTATTTATCCCGGCCGAGAAACGGACCCGGGACCTCTCGCTCCGTAGGCAGGGTCAATACGAACTCGGCTTGTCAGAACAAGAGCCAAAGAAATGAAAATTTTATTATTTATTTAGTAATATACCTATTTTATTTAAAAAATAACTTATATTAACTCTTAGGCAGACGAGGTCAACGAAGCATGGGCCAAAATAAATATATGTATTAGTGCGAATAGGGGAAAAAACCAAAAAAGGGCACAACTACTTATTTTGAGCTTTCTAGCTTTTAAATCAAACTAAGTTGAAATAAATTGCGTTGTTGATTTAAGAAAAACTATAGAGACACTAGTGATAGGTAAGGTAAGTATATAACAATACCACCTTAACAAGAGTATCGTTACGATTAAACTACGTGGTACAAAGACATCTTCTAGACGTAACGTGGTTCACAGTATGTTTTTATCTTATGACTGTCCGATATATGATGATCTTATACTGATTAAGATTAATCATTCTGACATACGGAACCTAAAACGATACATTGATTCAGTGAGCAGCCAGCCGCGACGTCTACCGGGATTTATGGGGAAAAATAATGAATATATTATAATCGAAACATTGATGGGATGAACGGCTTCAATAGGAGTATGAATGTTTTCATTCTTTGCATCTTTTATTTAAGTCATATTGTTCTTAACAGGTTGTTTCGATTCAATGTGTTTCTATTTGGTTCTGTGGAATACCACAGAAAACAGTAGATATTGGAAGAACGAAGATAGCAGACGTAATTTTATCCATGCCAGCAGAAAGCATATAGCTTGAGCTTGAGAATTATTTCTTAATTTAAAACATTCTTGTAAAAATAATAAAGTATGATAATACATAGGTATTGGAAAAATCCACATGTAGGGATTTCGGCAATGACAGGCAGTTTCGCAACTGTCATACCTTTTAGTCTTCTTCTTCAAATTATTATACAGCCACTTATAGCTATTCTCTTATTAACAAATCCATTCTATTCGACTCACATTTTAACAGTCTACAGTGAAGAGAACCTCTTTACCATGCTCTCCGTCTCACGTTTTTCGTATCATTCCGGCCATTCTTCACAATGTTCCAATCAGCTTTCACTCGGCGATCACTTCATACTATCATTCATCTTTCTTGGTTTCTCGTGCACACAATATGACAATTTATTAAGATATTTACTAAGACCATAAATTATAATTAATATGTACATTACGTAAAACTAATTACAGTACCTCAAGTTTTTTTAAAGTAAACGGTTTTATTGAAAATAAATATAATAATGATGTAGATAATCTAATAAAGCTAAAAAGTAATTCGGTAGGTTTCAATGTTCAAGTGTATGTATATTTTTTATGTACGGCGACAACTTCGTTGTTTATGAACCAATTGTGATGATTTTTTTAGTGTATAGATGTAGGCTAGTAATTGGTCCTTTAAAAATATGGTGAGGATATCATTATGGCTTCCAGAGACAAAAGAGTACCACACTTCAACGATTTATTTCAGCTTTGTTTAAAGATAACATAAGTTGTAATATAGCCGATAAAGGGGCAGACGAGCCATCTGATGGTAAATGGCCACCATCGCTCATGGATATCAGCAGGACTAAAGGTATCACTGATGCATTATCCGGATAATGTGAAGATAAAAAGAATCTGTCAATCTGAATGCGATAACCTAAAAAACTGTGGTACGGGTTCTTATATGGTTTTGGCAATAGATGGACTGATTTACGAAGAATATTTCGGTTGCGATTATTATTTGTTAAAATCAAGTTTTCCAAAGTGAAGTAAGGACGAGTTACTAGTCTATAGTAATAAAGAGAGAGTGCTAATTTTATGAGTTTGTGTATATGCGGAAAGTAATCTCCGGAACTAGAGCACCTCTTTGAAAAATTCTTTTACGATTTGAAAGGTACAATATTCAGGATGAACATAGACTGTATTTCAAGTGTATATGTGTGATGACGAATTGCAGAACCTGAATTAAGTCAGGACGGCCCGCTGGTTACGTATATAGTGATAATAAAGATCTGAATCAAATTAGTGGGTTAAAAGCACTCACCTATAGTATTGACCTACAACATAGGTCAATATTTATTAGCTACGACTTGTATGATTCGTTGGTATTTGACGACCAAAAACTTAAACAGGGGACCGTTTGTGATAAATAATTCATTAAAACTTTCGTACGACGAAGTCGTAGAATTTGGGTGGCTTAGAAATGTTCAGAAAGACGAAGATAATAATTAATAAAGATAATTATAATAACGTGTTTCGGTTTGATTTCTTAATTAAGTCAAATTATGTAATAATCATTGGAATTGGAGTGTATTAATAACTTGTCCCTGGAGCCGTTATAATAGAGTTTCATATGAAGATTTACAATTAATTTTACTCGGTATGTAGCAGCCCTTAGCGACCATGATTATCGGGGCCGGATTAAGAATTTTGTTGCCAATGATTATGCTTTTAATAAATACGTAATAACGACAAAATAAATTACTTATACATAATATATACATATCATTATTATCATCTTTTACTATTTCTACATTTATTACTATCATTATTTGTGTTTGCAATATTACTGCGTAATTTTTTTTTAATAAATCGCATATAATGAAATAAAAATTTCGTACATTTCGTCGTGATAATTAACGAAATACAGATAACAGTAGAATATTATATTTGCTAAAGTACACCCCTGGCTGGTACTGAGGAAGGTATGTCTGTCATTAGACCACGGAATTAGCGCATATAACCTCAGGGTTTTGTCATAGATTAAAACATAGTGACAGAAGGGAACTTCTACTTCTTTTATCGCTATCATAGACTACATAGAAGAACCATCACATTCCGTGAGTTAATTCGAAGTCGCGTGGACGATTGAATGAGTAGGAAGCGAGGATGACTACAGTAACACTAGACAAATTCCAAACTCGTAACCTTCAATTTATATCATCGCGGAAATTATATAATTTAACTAGAAGGGGTACAGACTACTTTGTAACAGATATTTCGATCCAATTACATGAATCAGCAATCTCAAATAATTCACTAGATTAAGCGCCGGTCTCTGGCACGATAACTCCAATCCTAATGGCACTTCTAATTTTCCAAAGGTATATTAGAAATTAAAAAAATACCTATAACTTGCTTCTAGGAAATTGCTTCAAAGTGTGTGAAGTCTATCAATTCGCATTCAGCCAACGTGGTGAATTTTAGCCTTTATCACTCCAATTTGAAAAAGAAAAACTGGAGTTCTTTGGATGGTTGGTATAAGAACTTTCGACTCTGGGTTCGGCCACTGAGTCCACCACTAATCTGTGCTGGAGCAGCGTGGTGGAATATGTTTCGGCTTCCTCAATTACAACGAGAGACTTGAGCTCTGACATGGGCAGTTAATGTGTGCTAATTTTCCTGTAAACTATGTCTGATAATTCCTGTACATTTTCACTAAAAATATATGTAAATATTCTTGAAAGTTATAACTTTTCAAATATGCATCAATGAAGCCGGTCCTGAATATCACAGTTCGCTCTCATGGTTACACATTCTGTGGATCTGCTATTAATTGTCATTATTGTGGTGTTACCCTCTTGGAGGAATGTCGCGTATGTGAAGCACATGTTGCACTAACGACGTGCAGCGAACTTAGGTTGTTCAAATAATAAATTAATTAACGCTTGCTAACTTACATTCTGTATTAGAAGTTTCATTTTGTGATTGGAACGGGTATGTAGACTTGGATATTGTAGTAATGTATACACGTATGAGTCGTCGCAAACAAGACCGGAGATCAAACTTTTGTTTGTGGCAACCGAGTAACGTTATATTCGTCTGGCAGAGTCATTACCGTCTGAACTACACTGTCGTGTTTTGTTACATAAATAGCCGACAAAAAATCAGATATGCTACTACATATTAAGTGATTACCACCGCCCATGGAAGGTCGTAACACAAAAGATATTGCATAATATTATTGACCAAGTGGACAATGCGAAATTATTTTTTTAAATAAATTGGTTGATATGTCATCTGCATCTGCAACATATTTAAACATGGCATGATTGTTTCTAAAAATTTGGTAGTAACTATTCAGGCTAGTACAGATCCCAAGAACAGTACCATGCACAAATACCGTCGACATTAAATAAGTGTACAGACCCCAGAAATTGTAACAGAAAAGATATATTAGAAGTAATGAATCTCCCCATCCTCCAGTCCAAGCTAACTGTCTCTACTCGTGTTGCACTTTGTTAAATAACGGAGCAAGCTAGAGTCCCAGGTTACTCCTATTGAAGGTTGTGTGAGAACGTTCTGTTAATTTGTCCAATTAATTACTCTACTACTAATACTCCAACTCTTCTTGAAATAACTGTAAAATATTAAAGAACCATTTCATTGGTTCCTTCATTTTATTGGGAGGCGGTATTAAGGCTCCTCATGTTTTTAATATTAAAATACTCCATATATAGCGACATTCCATACTTCACGTAAAAACATGTTAAATATGTCAACAAACCTAAAACACAAGTTGCGACCTAGATCAATTGCAGCATGGCCGCTCTCTAGATATGACCTAGACCAGCGGAACATTTCTCTTGACTAAACGTTAAATTATTTAAAACAAATCTTATCGCAGACCACCTATTGTTTCCCCGCATGAAATGGAACCTGCGAATCTGGTCGCAATGCCAACTATTCACGATACATAATATTAATTAGGACGATTAAATCCGCGGCATGCCATTGTTACAGATATGACGTCCTGGGCATTTGTGACGTTTTTGCACCGCTATACGGCGTTATTCTGCAGACAATACAATTGTAACCCAACGCCGTTGTTATGTTATAATGTTCTTAATCTTTAATCATTCTTTTAAGCCTGGATTCAAATTATGCATGCCCCTCTAATATGGTAACTTGATTAGGTAAAGGAAAATATCGTATGGCAACCTGGTTATTGCAATGTTCGTAATGTTTTTAAAAGTTTGTGAAGACTACCAATCTGCATTTGGCTAGCGTGGTGGATCATGGTCCATTGTTTTAGGAAACCCGAGCCCAACAGTGGGACAGTTATGGGATTTGATTAAAGTTTACTCGTAGTTGGGTCTGATATTATTCGTCGTCAATTCAAATCATGTAACACAAAATATATTTATCCGGACAATGGTTCACAGTTGCGATAAAATCTGATAGATGGCGTTGTATTCGAAGAAATGAACAATATATATATATATATATATATATGTATATATATAAAATTAAATATTTCCGAAAGAACTAGTTCTTATAGGCAACACATAAACGATTCATTTTTCTCAAAGGCATGATAAGTTTGAAAACTCCCATATGGCCAATGAGGTGGACTGGATGTCCATCTATAATCTATAATAAATAAATAAATACACCCCGTCACATAAATTTATCTATCGACATTTATCTGTCACATAAATGTCTGCACCGGCCGGGAATCGAACCCCGGACACCTCGCTCGGTAAGCAGAGTCACTACCAACATGGCTACGGGGTTGTCATAATAATACTATATAAATCTGTAAGCTCTATCTGTACATTGAATTTTATCGTCGTATATTGTGATAAATATTGGTTTTATGATTCACTGATCCAAATTCTACTACTTTCAAAATTTTTGTGTGCCTGTCTGTCTGTGTGTCCTTCTATAACTCCGAAACGTCTTGAACAATCTTGATGAAAATTTGTATATAGGAAGAACGTGTCATTGCGCAAATGATAAGCTATATATGACATCGGTGGGCCTTTTGATTATCATTAAAAAAACATTATTTTTGTAATGCTTCCGCAGCCATACGAAGTTGCGGGTGTTTCCTAGTACCATATATACTTAATTATAAGAGTCATTGTATGATATATTGTGGCTAAGATTACCTAAAAATTCAATTTAGCTCGTTTATCCGCTATCACTATAGGTAAGATCTATAACGAAGAAAGAACTAAGCCCAGCGCAGTATCTACAAGACGCAATGATTAAGCAAAACCGTATAAAGGTGCTACATCGCTAAATCACTTTCTATCGCTGTTTCCTGCAAAGCTCGGAAATTAGTCCCGTAAGTGTCGCGGCTGCGGGTGCCGTAAATTAATGTAAACAACTCATAAACTTGATCACACAGGTGGGGTGGTCGTTGACCCCCGAATACGATTCGTTACAAATGAGTAGAAAATCACTCATACTTAAAAATTGGTTCTTTTGGTCTAGAACGTAGTTTTATTTATGGTTATTCTTTCTTATATTAATTAAAATGTGTCATATCGTGATTTTTGTGTTTTATACCGATATTTTGATCCAAGTGCACGGATCTTGATCAAGGTGACACTGCGGTCGGGGGAGACTCTATTGACAGTTGACAATAGTGTCAGCCCTAATGACAGACATTAATAGAGGAGACTATCATCTTTAAGTTTACTTGTTTTACGTTCTTAGATACAATATCACGGCACACGACACTTACGGCACCTTCACGCAGTGAACTCTACAGTACTTACACATGACCTGAACTAACGTCTGAATTCTCCCATAAAAAAAACTTTATATTTAAGTTTTACGTTTATCCCTTAATTTTGGTGTTTTTGTTGGTTGGTCGTGTGTTTAATTTAAATTGTAAATTTTTAACTTTAAAATATTATATTCCTCATTCCATTTATTCGAGATGTCTCGTTCTGCAATAAACAAAAGCTTTTTTTCTTCAAATTTGTCTTTGTACGAGTACATAGGCGTGAAACAAACGGACGAGCCATTTGATAGTGAGGTATCCACCTCCCCATCGCCCGGTCTTCAGCTAAACCAGTAGCGTCGCCGACGCGTTGCAAATCAAAAATAAAACGAGGAACCCACTTATTAACCTAACGAAGCGATCGAGGATTGTTGTGTGCGTTCTTTAATATTAGTGAAAGTAAGTCCTAAAACGATCAAATACGTACATAAAGGCTCCGACCACCCTTACCACCTCAAACGTTACAAATGAACCAAAAAATTATAAACTGTTTTGCGTCACGAAAAAGTTAATTTAAGCGTTCCCGCTTAGATTAGATCTGCTATTTATTTTTGTTACTTAGGTACAATTTTCTGAATAACTTTGTGTTTCATAAATATGATCGTGTATACAGACCTATTGGTATTAAGTGGCTACTGCATTTCGTACAACTAAAAAGAAATTTGCAATCGAACACGATAACAACCCAGATCAGTTTATCATGCCCTCAAAAGTGGAAAATGCTTACAAAAATTTTTACCTCCAACAGTCACCTAATGAATTACGGACAGCATTCAAAGTTGATTAATACTGTCGATTATTTGACACAAGTTTTTCAGCTATTAGGCCTTGAACTTGGAAGTTTAAGTGCTGAATGACCCAAAAAATAGGATCAAAATCCTAAACACACGTAACAAAAGCTGACAAAATTAGAAGTTAAACTATACCAATGACTTAAATTAATTTTCAAAAGCTTGTTTATATCATTATTCATTCATGAAGGTGACGCCAAGTCAAAACATTACATACGACAGAATACATTATAAACTTAATCCATACTAGATAAAATGTATTAAGCTATTAAAAGCAACGGGCAATCATGCCTTACTTACGTTAAAACAAACTTCTTAAACAAATATTATATTGGCCATGTTCTTTGGAACAATTACACCCATCCACATATCGATAAACTTTTAATAAGCTTTCTCGGTGTTTGTAGTCATATTTGTAGGTAGGGAAATGCGATGATTGTCGTATGAGTCGAATGACAATAAGAATCAAAAGCGCTGCTTTTATCTAGTCTGTTCTTAAGCTACTCATTGATACAATTATTTTTTAATAGCATCGAATTATTTTATAACTTTTGAGCAAAAAAAATATTTGTTTGACTACATTCAGTTATTAAAAATGATTTTCCTGGTAGAGAATAGTCATTTAAGAGTAGGTCTGTCGTGGTTCACACACGTAAATATTTGCCCTGGCTGGTAATAAAATCCTAGACCATGCACTCTTCATGCACGGCCAACAACAACGGTGCTAAAGGTCTGTCATAATCATAACAATCACCAACTATGCCGCTTTTGAGCTTCGTTCACTGTTCAGAATAAATTTAGGCAATTTTTGGTTTTGCCGGGAATCGAACCTGATAAGTATATAAAAACTCCGTTAGGTCACTCGACAGACAATACAATAATAAAAAAATATTGAATTAATTTAAAAATAAAAAGTACCTAGGCTATAGAATTATGAAATTTAATTATAATATAAACACATTCACATTATAATATAACACGTATAAACACATTCTTGTGTGCTCAGTAATTAGACTAAACGAGCAATTTTGTAACTTCTACATACCTGCTATTGAAATAAGGCTAGGTATACACGGAATTAAGTAAACGCTTTTTACCGAGAACAGGGACCACCATTCTAATATTTACATTAAGCGGAGAGCACACAACGGTTTATTTAAAGTGTACTGAAACAGTTTGGTAATGAGATGACCGTATGTTCGTGACGCGACGACTTTATTATATAATTAGGACTGTAGCACAGTGAGAGATAATTGCAATTTCGCCATAAATTAATGTTATTCATGTTAAAGTTTTAATAGTTAAATTTAGAACTGTTCAACTGTTTAATTAAAAAAATATAAAAATAATTTATTGTTAACGTCTTGTTGCATGTGAAAAATTTACCATAACCAGGAAAAAATTGCATTATAACAGCATAGAAACTAATAATATAATTGGAAAATTACGTCTGCGTCCAATTTTTAAATGCGTCTCAACCATAAAATCATTGAAGACACCATAAAAAATACCCTGTAACGCTTGCTCCAGTCGAGAACAAACCTCGAACCTCTCGCTCGGCAGAAGTATGATAAAAATAGAAAACAGTATTACAAGATCATTAACATGACGTTGCAATTGTGTAGATATGCTTAAGGGATAACCAAATAAACTTGCCCTAGTGACGTTTTATTGTTACAAAACGATGTGAATATTAAGGATAACATTTATTTTGTTGCAATGCAATTAATATTGCTTGCTAATAAATTAATTAAATAAATGCAATTAAAATTTACAAATATGGTTATGGTTAAAACCTTCTTAAGGTTTCAACGAGGTAAGATCTCTTTTCAAAATGTAGTAGGTATTATTTATTAGTAAGCTGTCAGCCACTCCTCTATGTAAAGCAAATGCATATACAAACACAGCCTATGTATCATTTTGCGCAAAAATGCAACTGATAACTCTTACTTATCTCCTGTCATCTTTATCGCTGAAAAAGGGATCCATTACCGAATTCCAATAAGACATCATCGTTCACTCATCTGATTGATATATTAATATTAGTAAAACGTTACATTGTCGTATTTAGACCACTGTTTAAAGCTTTAAAGCTACGAATATCTTCTCTTATTCTGTACCACCATCCGTTGGCTGGACCGTGTGAACACACGTGGTCACAATATTTACTCTAGGGACGCTCTCTGCATACTTTAACCCTTATTTTATGGCTATATACAGTACAAAACATCGTATAACTTGTGTAATCTAAGGCAATAATGGCTGTATCCACTTAATTAGATACACTAACCCGTAATATAGCTATGTGGATATAGGTTTCGTCGATAGAAACCTGCAGTGGACATGTAAATTGAACAGTTATGATTTCGCAGTCAGTTTAGTTGCACGCAAATACTCGACTGGTCTTCTTAAACATTGACAAATGTCTTTTTTGTTGGATTGATTTATTTATTAAATTCAGAATTTTATAAATCCTAGCAATATTATTTATTACATATTATGTTTTACAATTTTGTAAATAAGTATTTTATTATTAATCAAACTTTATATATTACAATCACCGGGATCAACTACAGTTGAGGAATTTAGGCACTAACTCAAGGCCAACCAATTTTTCAAATATCAATTTAAAATATTTTTATCATTTAGGTATTTTGTAAACACACTGCGCGTCATTCGCCGCTCCTACTACTGAAAAGGCGCTCTAACACCGAGGAGAAGAAATGGCGTTTGAGGAATATGAAAATTTTTCAGATATTCAGTTTCTTCACAAAAATTATTTATCGAAGCTAATCTTAATTGAATTGTAACGTAAAAACACATATATAATAAGCAAATACTAAATCATACTATAATTATTATCGTATAATCAGTACCAAGAATTTTCCTACTAACATTCACATAAAGAGGACAATCACGACAGCAAAACATAACAAGATAGAGGGATAATATGAGCAAACGAAAGCCTTCAACTGTAATCGCAGCCTACAATACGATTACAGCGGCAGATTATCACCTGATCCTGTTCGCGGAATGTCGTCTGCGAATTAGGTGATGGTAGAGAGAAATACATGCATTAGAATCTTGGCGACGCGGAATTCTTAAATTATTGCTCGATTTATATAAACCATTCATACTAGTAATATAAGTAAAAGCGGGCTCAATCGAAATTAAATATTTTCTGTACTAAGCTCAGGTTCGACCGTGTGTAAAGTACAGTGGTCACGTTTGAGCTGGTGCTACCAAATGGAGTCTGTCAACGTTGGACTCGATGGAGAGGTGTGCAAAAGGGCTTATTGGTGACCTAAATGTGGTGGAAACCAATCCGCAAAGTATTGGGCACAGGCGCAGGGTTGCCAGCCCCTCGGTCTTCTATAGGACATATTTCGGAGAGTGTGCGCAGGAATTGTTCGAAATAATTCCCTCATTACCGTTTCTTCATCAAACAAGTCGACGTACGGCGGGTATCCATCCTTACGTAGTGAACGTACTCGTACCACCTGTACGAACGGCTCGGTTTGCGTCATCATTCATTGTGCTCACTGCAAAGAACTGGAATAACTTGCTCGCGTCGGTGATCCCGCAGGTTAAACTAATGTACTACAGTTCGGTTTTTTTGGCGTTTCTATAAAAAACTTATTGGTCCGAGGATCTAATTGAATGAGGATTGAATAAGTAACAAAGAAAAGAACTTGTAACCAGTACTAAAGGATATTTAGGTTATAGGAGTATGCCGTAAGTAGGTAAACATCAGACCAACTTTTAAGTGCAGCTTAAAATTTAAAGGCTTATAAATCTCACATAGATTTGTAAAGTGTACGGTAAAGCATATATATATTTAATACTATATTTTATCCACCCGCACCTACCATTGTTTCTGTATCAGCATCTTCTCCCCAAAGGTACAACAACAACAACAATAACATAATATAGTATACAAAATAAAGAATATTATATTCTATATGTTGTATTGCTAGCCGTATATTTACATAAATCAAAACAAGACTACTATAATTCGAACCCAAAATACTTACGAAACGTCAAAATATACGCCACACATGTACGAAACTAGAGTATGCCTTTGACGGATTCCACTACATAGCGATGAATAACCCACTCGAAGAATTTTCCCGTGAAAACGAATACCGCCATTATCAACACAAGTCCCATTGTTTGATTCCCGGTCGTTCACCTCGGATATTACAGTATTAGTATTGGCTACATGTAATGCATTCATATCCGATTTCATTAGGGGTCGATACGCTTCCCAACTTTATAATCACCGTTATTATCTACCTTGTTTTCGATACATAAGGCTCATTTTCGATTAATGCTTTTTTTATATGGCAGGTGTATGTCTCACCATCAAAGAAGTTAATCATTGTTATTGAAAACATTATTGTTTATTTCTTGTTTTTAAAATAACTAATGTTTACACATTAGCATAAAACAGATTCACGTTCTTGTGTGCAATCATATTTTAATTAATAAAAAAATTATATTATTATATTTAATCACAAAAACGGACAGCTCTTTACGTCAATTATTTTCTGCCACCCTTTTGAAATTATACATTGTCTGTAAAGTTAATTTACACAATTTTAAGAACTAGTTATTGTGAGATAATTAACTGCATATATTTTGTGAGTGGAACATAGGTTATGATATTATAATTAATTATTATTGTCCAGCAATTTCCTTAAACTCTATTTTTATGTATTCCAAAGCTAAAATAGTTTTGAAGTAAATGATAATTGAAAATTTAAATTGATGCTTGTAGACATACTTTAAATTTTCACACACAATAATGCTGCTGGTATGTGAAAAAACCGTTCTATAGAATATTCTTCTTAAGCCTTCTTAAAATTTATTTCATGCAGAATTGTAAAAAAAAACCTAATTTAGATTTTCACTAAAACACGTTACAATAATTACTTACTTATCTGTAAGCCTCATTACATTAATTGTGAGAGCAAGTAATTTATTATTATTATAATCAGAGACAGTAACATTTAACTTATAAATATATCTCGAACATCATTTTATTTCACTCAACGCGACGACAGCAAAAGACAAATTTCCGATAACAATTTACAAACAAAAAAGATCGCACGGCACAAAAATGTCTCGTGTCCGGAAATCAAACTTACATTCGCATTAAACAAATTTACAAATATGCCCTCAATTACCGAAATAACTTGACAACAACATTTTATTACTGCTAATTGGTTATTTGAGCGATTAAGCCGTTCCTCGTAAACACTGCGACAGGTCTGCTAGGATTGTTATCGCTCCGTGACTATCAATATCATCGCAATAAAATGTTTTATCACACCACATTAACTAAAAGAAAGCTATTAAATGTGTTCTGTATGATATTAATTGGACAAATGTCTTATTGTGTTCGTGATCACCCTAGTGTGTTTGAGAGGGGATGTACTATTACGATACTATACAAGAGAATAGATATTAGATACTATATAGGTAACAGTCCAATTGATAATAATATGGATATTGTGGTCCGCCGACATTTCAACTTAGAGCATGGAATATTACATAGTTTTGCTCGGAGGTAAGGATTCACGTCAGGATTATATTATCAGTGTTATTATTAAATCATTAATATTACTACCGGTGCTATTATCTTTCCGTGAAGCCTGCCTGGCTAGCTACCATTATCATGCTTGAGTCAGCCGCCAAACAACTCGTCAACTTTTTATGTACGACCCGATTACAAGGAAACAAAATTTAAATATTGAGTGATGCTTATTGCAACACATTAGTAAAAACCATAACGAAAACGGTTAAGTCATTTCTTAGATTGGCGCGCAAAAACACACAGACAAACAGACAAATATTGTAACAACTATTGTTATGGTTAATAAAGGTCACTAATAATAGTTTTTATCACATATTCTTACATATGTACAGAAAGCGATCAGGTAAAATTTTATCATATACATATATAGATGAAATGCTGCACAATGAGCTACTAAATGGTTTTGAGTCAGTATATCAGCTATATTGTATATAGCCTAAATAATAGAATAAAAACATATCGGCCACTTGATGGTAAGAAATGACAATACAAGACCAACACAAAGCCGGCTCTGGAAAAAAGCTCTTTCTACACTTTCTTGTAGAACCCCAAAATTATGAAAACGCTCCGAGAATACATCCGCTAGTCCACAGTGTACATGTACGCGGCAAAAAGGTCCGTGTAAATCGGACCGTGGAGAATTGTCACGACTCCAGTCATCGATGTGGATGAAATCGCTTTCCATACAAGCGACATACAAATTAATTGCAAACAAACTATTAATGTTACGCATAACAACTTATAGGATACATTAATCACTTCTTGAGCTAAAAGGTAACTAAATGTTTACGACATTTGAACAGACCGTAGTCAGTGCATTAGCTTCTAAGTTGTATAAGGTATGAATTCCTTTGCACAGGATAAAATAAACATGATTAGGCTGTGTACATACATGCATACATTGAACAGAAGCAGCGTTATTTTTAGTATTTGAAACTGAAACGTAATAAGGCTAATTCTTACAAATTGTAGGATTGTAGATAAATTTACGTCGATTAGGAATTTAGGACATTACGTCGTTAGTAAGAAGCGTAACTAATATAACATAACTCTTATGCTAACCTCCTTTCTTAATTTAACGTTGCTGGAACCCCATAGAAAAGGAACTCTGAAAAACATTTTTCGTTTTGATTTGAATCCCAGTTCACAAACTAGTGTGGATGGAGCTTAATCTTTCTTGGTATCCAGCCTGCTTTGCTGGTATGAAGCTCTATCTATCTTGGTGTCAAATATCCATCCTTTCCTGGTCGTGGTTCACCCCGTAGAATATCAAACAAGGTTATGGCGCTTTCCTCCTGGAGATCACTGGTGTTTAATCCACAATGTACTTGTGGTAATGTTGTAAGTTTCGTTACCGCTACAACCTACCTTCTAGAATCTATCGTGAATATTTTTCGCATGTTTCCATTGGTTCTCGGGGGGTTCCAGTTCCATTAATAAGCGGGCTCGTTGCTTCTGTATTGGCTGTCAATACCTTTGCTATTACAAATGCATATAGGCGGCAGCACCGCTCACTGTCTTCTTCTTAATTCATATTTGGCTTCTTGTGATACTATGAAAAAGTGTCATTGTTACAAAACATCAGGATAATCGCTGTATCAAAAATATTTAAAACAAAGATAATAATTAAGAGACCCGAGTAAAATCATTCGAGTATTTAACAATCCTGTAAGGCATTGGCTCCACAGACCAATAAAGTTATAAATTCCTATGCACAGAGCCAAGTAAACATCATTAGGGCGTGTTCAAACCGGGCAGCATTGCGTCGCCCACGCACGCCCACACGCCTAACTAGGCACTTTGCTTTTGTAGACAGAACACGCCGTATAAGCTCATGATGTGAACTTGAACACGCTGTAGCTTATTATTATTTTACGTACTTGTAATTGTAGGTTTTCAATACCGCTTATATTTAAATCAATATTTGTTTTTAGATTCAAAAGAAAATGACTTCATCATTACAATAATTATGAGGCCCTGGTGTGAAAACGTACCACAAATCAAAAATTATAATAAAAATAACGTCAAAGGTTATCTATGAGAAGATTATTTTTTGTTATATATCTGTTTGAAATGGAATAATATTTTATTCGAAGTCAGTTTTTACAAACACTTTTCGAACGTCAGACTACGTCATCGCTTCAACAAATCCTCACCGTGAGTGGTCCCGGAAGAAGAAGCGGCAAGAAACTCTCGAGGAGTTTTTTTTTTTTTCCTACTCACAGTTACAGAACGCACTTAAACTGGCTTAATATTAAACTCATGTCCAAGCAGTGTTATCCTGAAAGTAAACACCGATTTTGTAATAACCTTTTACGCATAAGAATGCCTTTGACGTGAGTTTTAAATTTACAATATGGCATTTCTGTCAATTGTAATGAAATTTTATTATAAATATTTACACATCTACCCATGAAAGAGCCACCAGTTTTGCTTAGTCTGAAACTTGGAACAATCAGTTTAACTTTATTCCTAGTATTATTACTGTGAACATTACTCTTCCTAAGAAAACTATCAGAGTATTTTGTAACGTACATAATATTATCTAAAATATGTTGTGATGCTACAGTTAATATATCAATTTCTTTAAAGAGATCTCTAAGGGAATCCCTAGGTTATGAGGTTGTAAATGGCGCGTACTGCTCTTTTCTGTAATATAAAAATCGATTTAATATCTGCAGCTGAGCTCCACAACAACAGACCATAAGACATCACACTGTGAAAGTAGCTAAAATAAACTAATCTTGCTGTTTCTACGTCAAGTTAAGAGCCTCACTTTCTTAACAGCGTAGGGAGCAAAGCTAATTTTCCCTGACAAGATTTCAATATGAGGACTCCATTGTAGTCGTGAGTCTATAGTGATTCCAAGAAATGTGGTAAAATTTATTAGCTCAAGCACTTCCTTATTTAAAACAATATAAGTTGGCACTTTAAAACAATATGAGTTGGTACTATTTTATTGCACTGGTTTTATTTTCATAGTTAATATGTTTTATTTCCCTTAAATGTGATAAAATTTAAGTGGTATATAATATTTTACAATCTTAGGTATGTTTCTTATACAACGAAGCATGCTACAAAAGTAAAGTTACCAAATAGTTGGAGATAATTTGATACAAATTTATTGTAAAATAAATATTAATTATTTAATTGAAGTTTAATTATATTTTAGTGTCAGTAGTTGATTTTTATAAACACACCCACGCACGCAAACACGCAAACGCAAACGCGCACGCACACACGCAAGCACAGACGCACGGGCACAGGCACGGACGCACGCACATACGCACGCACAGACGACACACCTAGTCAGGCGAGCAGGTGCCTCGGGTAATCAGATTCAGACGGTTTTCTAGGTTTGGCGTGTGACGTCACAGCATGCGATAACTACTATTCACATTTATATCACTCAATCAGTCAATCACTCACGACTGGTCATTATAATTAAAATTACTGATACAATTTTACATCTATTATTTTATCTTTTATACTATTTTATCTATTATCTATTAAATTACATGTCACCTAATGTCATAATTAACTTGATTTTTAATCATTACAGTATTCAGTCACAGAATAAAAGCATTTTTCTCGCAGCAATTTACTAAGTGCTCTTTTAAAAGCCCTGAAAATTTTTTAAATCGCCTCATGTGACTATGAAATATGTTCAGGGGACTTACTACTAGTCACGTCACCTCAATATGTCAATCACGTCTTCTAAATGATTATTTTTAAAACAATCATTTATGGCACCGTAATCTAAATGTAATGGAAACTTATCATATAACCTACAAAATAATATATACAAATCTTAATATTGTTACAGCACGACTGTTAGATTGATAGTGCTGTTTTTGTTAACACGGTCACTAAATGGCTACTAGCTTAGCTTTACTACTATTAATGTAGCTCTGATCAACTGCTTTTTGGTAATTGAAACTAAATATTTTACCCTGACCTCTCTAAAAGCGATAATGTAAAACATGCTAACTGATAGATAATAATCACCGCCATTCAAGGGCATCCGTAACATCACATTCACCTTTCGCGCTTCACCTTCTTATAAGGTAGAGAATACTCGCCTTTTAATTGGCTTTCGGACAACGAAATGCGTTAAAAACATGTCATAGTTAATTCCAAAAGGAGGGTTGTTACCCAGGTATATCAAGAACCCTATCACCATGTAACTTTTAGTACTTGACTTGACCTGGTGTCCGATACTTCTCTTCGTCCACCTTTCCTGCAAAGACCACCACAAGCTGGGAAGGTTGGCTTGGATAATGTGCGGGAGCCGCTTACATTATAAAAACTCCAGTTTAGGTGAGGCGCTTAACCACAAAAACCTTGAAAGCTGAAGTAAATGAATTAATCTTTACTTTAACCAACGCCCAAAGGGCTCGCAATCGTCAAGACTAGTACTTTCATTGACATCCCTTGTAAGGCACAGGAACTAATCATTACAGGAAACTATTGTCATCCTGCAGTCTTAGAGAACAAAAAGTATCTTGATATACTGATCATTACAGCTGTTTCACAATCCAAAAGCGGCTTTTATTTAAGAACGTTTCTCATGAACGAATATAGATTCAAAAATATCATTCGTGGTCTCTATGGTTTATCTAAAGAACCTTGTATCATCATTTGATTTCGTAAATAACGTAATCGTTAGATATAAATCATATCTTCAAAACACAATAATTACACCGAGTACAATTCTTAATGACGTGTACAAAAAATCCTCTGAATGGAATTCAATGCTAACAAAAAGAAATCGCCGCCAATTCATAGATGAGGTAACGAGAGCTGACAGGTTAATGCCTAAGAAAGACAAAATCTTTAGAAACTATTCTTATACTACTATTAATATTAAGTTAACACACGTTAATAAAACAGTTTTGCAATATGTAGCAAATTACGACGTTTCATTAAACACAGAACTCAAGACCGTGTAATGAGTTCTCGGGCCTTTGAGTTTAGGACGGTGTCCCCCTCTTTTTCCAAACCCGGAAGCCCCCTTTTAGGTGCCTCTTACGACAGGCAGAGGATACAGTAGCCCTATTCTGGTCCTGAGCTACAGGGGCAAAGACAGTCTCCCCCTACTCATAGTGTAACCGTCTAAGCAATAAACATGGCGATCGTGTTGCAACTCTTCCTTTGGAAACCACTGAGCTTTGTAGCGTCCAGCTTAATCCTAATGTCATTTGGGGCCGACGGTGGAGTGTTTCAACAGCCTGGCTACCTACCCTCCTTATAAAATCAAACAAAACTTTTTTCACTGTTAAGTAAGTGTTTCATTTGCAATGTTGGAGTCAGTTTCATTGTGGTTATAAAGTTTTTGTAATATCTTGTGATACGTTGTTCTTCCCCGAAATGTGCCTGATGTCTGTTGAAAACTGCGATATAAAATCGAAGTGACGAAACTGCCTGGGCGAATAATTTTCCTTTCTAGAAGTGAAAGCGAACGTAAGTGGCTTGTGATCGGTGTAAATCACAAAGTTGCGAGCTTCAACCATGTGTCTAAAATGTTTAATAGACTCGTAGATGGCTAGTAGTTCGCGGTCATATGGCGAGTACTTGGTCTGCGGGGGGCTGAATTTCCTCGAAAAGAACGCCAGAGCCTCCCACGTACCTGCTCTCAGCTGTTGTAAAACTGCACCCATTGCAGTGTCGGAGGCATCCGTTACGAGGGCCAGTTGCGCGTCGCTGTCAGGGTGTGCTAGCATAGCAGCTTGGCATAGGCCCTGTTTGCACGCCTTGAAGGCCTTCAACTCCCTTTCACCAAAGGTGACCGGATGTGATCCTTTCACGGATCCAATCAGGAGCGCGTTAAGTGGGGCTTGGTGTTCCGCTGCGTTCGGGATAAACCTGCGATAAAAATTAAGCATACCCAAGAATCTACGCAGCTCTTTGACTGTCTTGGGCTGAGGAAAATTTTTTTATTGCCTCCACCTTCTCGGGCAAGGGCCTAGTACCATCCGCTGAAATTTCGTAACCGAGAAAATTTACCTGCGAGGCGCCGAACACACACTTACTAGGATTTAACACTAACCCGAAATCTCGCAGCCTACTAAATACCTGGTGAAGGTGTTTTTTATGCGTTTCTAGGTCCGCTGAAAATATCAAGATGTCATCGATGTAACAGTATATGAAGTCTAGCCCTCGCAACACCTCATCAACGAACCGTTGGAACGTTTGGCCAGCATTACGAAGACCAAACGTCATATACGGAAACTCGTATAGTATCGGAAACACCAAAAGGTGTTGTGATGGCCGTTTTGGGAACATCAGATGAGTTGATAGGTTGTAGGCTCTAGTCAGGTCTAATGTACTGAAAATAGAACAGTTAGAGAGAAGTCCTGTATATTACGGATCGGATATTTATCCGGTACGGTGCGTGCATTTAACCTGCGGTAATCACCGCAAGGTCTCCCGCCGTTCTTTTTTGGCGCGACGTGAAGAGGAGATGCCCATGGAGCCTCTGACGGTCTACAGGTGACCATCTGTAACATCACCTCAAATTCTGCTTTCACAATTTTTAATCTATCAGGCGCCAACCTTCGTGGCGCACAGGATTCTGGCGGCCCTGTAGTTGTGCGGATGTGTAGTGTAGTGTAGTGTGTGGATGTGGATGTGTTGCTGTGATTGTCAATACCGGGTGGTCGGGTGATGTCGGGGTAATGTGCTAGTATGGTATGATACTCCGAGTCACTAGACATAACCTTAACCGAAGAAACATTATTAAAAAAATTCGCGAGTTAAGCCGTAGTAGCAAGCATAGTATGTCCGTCGACTAATCGTTGGTTTCTTATGTCTACGATTAAGTTGTAGTGGGATAAGAAATCAAAACCTATTATCGCCCGCGTTACGTCGGCGACAATAAATTGCCAGGGAAAGTCGCGGCGCAAGCCTATATTCAATAGCAGGTTAGTGTAGCCGTAAGTACTAATAACAGAACCGTTTGCGGCACACAAATAAAAACTAGTTTTATCGCGATGTTCTTTTAAAACTGGGCGTGGAAAAACACAAACATCACTACCTGTGTCAACTAAAGTTCTTTTGCTGGCTGTTAAGAAATAAATCGTAAAGGGTATTCACGAAACTCATTCTCAATTTCATTCGAATACTCGGTATTTTTGAGGAATCGATATGGATATGTAATTATATGTGGGACTTGTACCGACTAAAACTTTATTCAAACTCTTATTAATTTATTTGTATAAGTGTAACTCACAGATGACATGAGTATATGACTTGCAAATCACCCGGTACGTTTAAAAAGGTAATATACGCTTCAGGAACCTGAGTGAATGCTTAGCCAACGTAGTGCCCCTAGGACACATTTTGGAAGGCTCACCAGCTTGTGAAGAAGACATACTCTTGTCCGAGTTGCATAGATTCCGACCGTTCGCGAATGTCGGCCCTCAGATGCTAACAAACATATATTTTGAGAAAATATCTGCCTAATTTTCATTTCCATGAAATAAGTTATGAAATTTCAATTAACTCTACTAAATGATTTTTATTACGGATGTTAAGGATACGAAAGTTCGAATTCGGATATGGATACGGATATATGAATAATATTTTACCGGTTTCGGTTACGGTTATGGATATGAAATTATTTCGAATTGTTATCAATTATTATTATTATTATTATTATGATTATCCAATTGTTTCGGATAAATTCGATTACGGATATGAAATGATTTCGGAATTGTATACAAAATATATAATGTATTTACAAGGTAACATTTTGACTTTCTGTCTAGGTATTATTTGCTTTTATAATAATGGAAAACAACCTTATAAAACAAATAATAAAAACTGCCCCATGATGCTCTTGGTTCAGACAGCGAAAACCTGTCATAACGCGTTTCATTTAAACTCTGTCCCTATCCGAAATTATTCGAAACTTCTTTTCCAGATTCGGTTACGGTTTGGATATATTTATTTTTATTTCGGATATCCGATACTTTCGGTTACGGTTACGGAGCTCCATAACATCCCCGATTTTTATCAATACTTAAATAATGTTGTATAGTCAAAATGAGGTCTAAGGAGAACACTTGGTCTCTTCTGCGCGAGCAACAAGTCTATGAGCGATCGTGAAATCAACAAAAACGTTTAATATTAAGTAGAGGCTGTGGTTCATGACTCAGCGCATCCCAATGGTCACTATGAAATCGGTCCAAAACCAAATTATACGAGAAAAAGACACGTTTCTCGTTTGACACTGTTAAAGTACTTTGAGACATGACAAAAGATTGGCGTGTGATAACGATTTAAATAGGTTACCTAAACTTTGTTATTATTTGTATGGTATATTGTACTGACACCTGAAACTATTATACTTGTAATGGTCCCGTTGCTAGGTTGAGTTCTCTTCGCGAAACCAGACACGTTACGGCCAGACCATGTCGGTCCAGTGGTCAAAATTTTAACTACCTTTGAAAACTCTCAGGTTCTATCATGAAGTTTCTTTCATTGACGTAAATGTTATCTTATTTCAAAAACGTATACAATTTTGAGAAACAATTGAATTTGTGCTGGATTCGAACTGGAGTAGAGCAGCTGTCGATTAGAATACGAGGCCCAACTACTTATATTTTTGACGACCCTGTAGTCTAGTTAGTAGTGAACCCTCCCTGCCAATAAAGGTCCCGGGTTCGATTCTCGGCAGAGGCAGATATTTTTTTGACAAATAAATGTTTGTTGTCGAGTCGTGGTGAAGCTGTATTTGTGTATATCCATTCCACCCTCATCACATAGAATCTGAGTACGGAAGTGTGAGTTTGTAAATGTTTATTATTATTTATATTTGCAACCGTTTATACTTTTATAGTAATAGCAAACTGGCAGGCTGGCTTCAAACCATTAACGAGTCACTGGAGATCTATAACACACTCTACGACACTGCTCCAGAACTAATTAGAAGGGGATTATTTGACCAGCTCAAGGATAGACGGATCTTACGATTCCCGAAGGCCCCCGACTATATAACGAAACTAATTTGAGGATCAAATGTCCGTATTTCGATACCCAAATCCAAATTTATCAGTAAAACCATTTAACACCAGAAAATTACTCAGAAAACATAATCTTATAATGGATAAAAGTATATTAAATTCAATAGTACTGAAAGATGATAGCCTTCGCCGTAGCTTAATACAACCTTCGTTTACCCAAACAACACAATATGAAATTGGTTTGCGAAATTCGGGAGTATATTAAAACCTTTATAATAGTTTCACCTTCAACCCAATATTATTACGGGGGATGAAAAATGTTTATTTAATCTACCACTCAGAGCTTATCACTTTGGCTGGTCGTTGGCCGAATATTACTTTTTTTCAGTTACTGAAGGTAATTTTCGGGTAAAAATAAATTTATTGTCACATAAAAATGCCGTATCATAATTTTTTGTTTGGATTCTAACAACAGAATAATGTGAAAAAGAGATGGAATGGTGAAAATATAAATTAAATTTATATATGGTTGCCATTAGAAAAAGGGAGTCAAGTGTAGAATACTCCCCCCAATCCCATTCTAACAGAACAAGGTGTTGTGCGGGGCGACAGCAGCCGGCCTGCTTGATGGTAGGACTTCGCATACTATCAGTATTATTATGAAGTCATTAATATTGTTATTATCATTCCGTAAAGCCTGCCTGGCTAGCTACCATCCTTCTGCTTAAGTCAGCCGCCAAACGACTCCTAGTGTTCCGGCTGGGGGCTTGAGAGCCAGTAATTTCTATTAAATTATTATTAATTTACTTTGCAACAATCAGCAAGCACAAAGTATGATGGTATATATTTCTATACATGCATAGAACCTCCCTTCCTCCCACAAAGGAAAACATGTATTTGTGATAAATAAAAGTATATACCAACATACATACCGTAACCAACACGTGTTTCGCTCCGAAACGGAGCATCCTCAGGGTGAGTAGAGACTCTATGAGTTTAAGCCGTAAAGTTGTCTTTGCAAAGTAAATTAATACTAATTTAATAACAATGAATTTCCGCAAAGTAACACCTGAAACTATCAACCCGTACTTTCTGTCTTACCTTCTTGTCATTTCCTGGCCGACGACGCATCAGTGATACCTTGAGTTTCTCTGATTTCCATGATCGACTAAGTAAGTAAGCGGTCACCACTTACCATCAGGTGGCTCGTCTTCTCGTTTGCCGGCTATAAACATAAAAAAAGTAAATTCCGTTCGTCAAACTGAATAAATTTCGTCAACATCACAATTATCAGTCACACAAGTTTCATTTATTTATTTATGTCATAATTTCAGATATTACTTCTAAATGAAAATGTTTAATTTTACTTATTTAGTCATCTCTAGGCCGCGCTTTACTTTTATTTAACTTCATATTTTAGTATATTTTAATATTTTTTTGTTATTAAACAAAAAAAAACGCTGCAAAAGAAAACAAGATTGAATGCTTCATTCATCGGACTAATTACTTTGTTATGAGATTTATGCGGACTGGGCCTTGTTTGGATACAATTAATTATTAGTTCCTTTTGAGATCAAAAACAATTGCTTTAAAAAACGTAGAGTTACAGCCACAGATCATGGACAGAGTACAGAGTAGTCCTTTGACGACAAATCTTAGAGAACAATGAATAATGAGAAAAGCAGATAAATTAGTTTTACAAATATATCATGTACTGTACAAAAATGGAATCTGGAGTCCGTTTCATTTGAAACCATTGAAACTTGAGAATTTTCTGTGCTTCATCTCTTCTTCTCGTTAATCTATAGTTGTAACTGTTGTTTAGCGGCTGAAAGATGATTGTTAGAATAAACTTGAATAACATATTCTGCCATAGCGTAAACAAAAATTGGTTCCTGTAAGTGTCTTCTTTAGCTATTTGATGTAGAAAGTTAAAAAATTACCAGAAAGTTCTAGAAAATATTTATTACACTAATAAATCTTTTCTAGAACTTTGTTTTGGAGAAGGAAAATTTTTGGCACTGATTGCAAATAATCATATCGACTAATTCCAATTAAATTCAAAATCGTCTGTCATTTAGGTATTTACCAATACGAACGCTATTATTTTGTTTCTACTACCGATGTAAAGCAGAAGAAACAGTGAAAAAGCTCCTCTCGGCACATGTTTTAAAAACAATATTTTATATCATCAGCCGATAAATCATTCGAATTACGCAAAGCTTTTATTTATTAAAGAACTTACCTTAATGTTGTATTGTATTACATGTTTTGAAAATCAATGCTTTAAAAATACGTTTTTATATATTAAAATACTTATAGTTAATACGTAAATTGAGGTGTTATTTAATGTAATAAACAAATCATTAATTATAGCTCTAGATAAAGGCGAAAACACACACATAGGGTAACAGTACTTACCTACTCATCTTTGTTACGTATAGATTCATTCTATTAATGTATTGTTAACGAATTCAGTTGATACCACTTACGTAAGTTTGTTTTTATGTCTGTCAGCTTTGAAACCTTAATAGCTGAACGAACAAAGACAGTTCACGATACGGTTTGTTTAAGCACCTTTGAAGTGTTTCTTGTCGTAAACGGCAAAGCTTAAAATGACTGTTTAATTTTGAAGTTATACTTGTCAACAGTTTTAATTTTTAGTTACACAACTTTCTTAAGGAAAAAACGACTACAGTACTTCATAAAATCTATTTACAACTTTACTTAGGAAGGTATTTACTGTGATACTTCGTAGAGTTTAATAAATGTTGCGTTGTGAGATGTGAAATGATGGTTAGTTGCGTGTGTGTGTGTGTGTGTGTTCTAACATTGATGTGTAGAAGTGCGTGGATGGTGACCACTTATCACGCTGAGGCCGTCTGCATGTTGGCCAGTTGTTGGTAAAATAAATCCCAAAGGAGTATATATTGTGTAATATACTCACGCAGCCAATTAAAATGGGAAATTGTTAATTAATATGTGGCAAAGTACATGTGTGTTTCTGTGCTTCGGAGGCAAGAGGCAACTACTTGCTTAAGCAAGTCTGTCTCACTTTGCGTTTTAAATTGGTCGGAATGCCATAGGTGGATTCTATAGCTGGAATCCTAATCACGTCCCCGTGCCATCATCGTCGTGTAGGATCCAGGTCAACTTCACACCTTTTACGTCATGTCTTATGTTATTTTTTTTATATTTACATTTTACTTTTAAATTTCTCATATTTAATTTTTATACTTAAAATCCATATACACAAATTAAATTAAGAAATATTTACCTATTACATTACAGATATCACTGGAATCCTTAATTTTTTATTTACCTCTTATAATAAAATTTTAACAGGGCCGAATTTTGTACATTTAAATTTTTTTGGAAGTTTTAATGGATGTTTGTTATCGATACAGAGGTCCAAACATGTTTAGACATGTATAACGTTAAAATAACTGAACAGATTTAGATGAATCATGGCATATCTGGAACTTATATTATGGGTCATCATTTAGGATACTTATCATCCCGGGAAATAGACCTGTTCCTGCGGAATTATCCAAAAGGGAAGTGATGATGTGTTACCTACTAATTGGAAATAGAATTTCAATATAAAAATACTTCAATTTTCGAAATATTTCTTTCACAATTTGTTAATTCATTACAGCCTTACAATTCAACATAACGATCAAGGTATAAAAAGAACAGAAAGTGAACCAGCGCGCAATTGAGTTCAAAGTAATTAAACAAGAAGAATTAGAGGAGACAAGAAAAGAAGAAAGTGAACAAGTGAAAATGGTGTAGAAAAGTGTAAATTTTTAAAAGTAAATTTAAACTGAGAATTTTATTTGATGCCGTAAAAACCAGTGACTATCGAGTTCAGCGGCTTATTACTTCAATACTAAATCCCTGGTACGTAACAATGCGTAGTAAATACCTATTTCGATTTCATTATTTTCTGTTTATAACATATCCATGAAGGTTTAACACAAGTCTCTCACGCGCTATCAATCATTCATCATCGTACCTTATCAACGATTCCCACGATAAAAAAAAATAAACAAATTTATATATCAACACAGTCCATATAGGTCGAAGTTCTCTCGTAAATCATAATTCTAATTGAATAGACACTAATGAATAGGCAAAAGAAATCGGTCAAGAATCAGACTTATATAGTCATACTGGGTCAACATATTGCAGTTGTACGTTGTAATATGTGCCAAGTACCGTTATTACTGATACGCTCAGAAATAATCCGAATAGAAAGATTGATTGTTCTTCAAGATTAGTTTTATTCTAGCGGTATTATACTTTGAATAATTTTCTGACACTTCATTAACATTTGATGCCAAAGAATCCACGACTCACGGCGAGCTGTAAACGAGTATAAATCAATATCAAATGAATGGCGTAAATTAATAATTACACGAACAAAATATAGCATAACGATGATTTTATAACATCAACTATTTAAAATTATAATTGTTGAGATGTCTTCGTCATTTGCTTTTCCTCATTAAACATTTAAATTAATTTATCTCATTTATTAGTAATTAATATTGTGCATAATAAAAGATATAGTGAACCTTGCCTCTAACGGCCTGATCCAATAGAGTAAATAAAACATATTTAAAATCCTGGGGTGAGAAAGTGGAAATGGTAAATAAGTATAATGTAATGAAGCGTCCAACATAACAATAAAAAAAACATTCACCTAATGATATTAATTTTTTATTTAAGACCGTCATCGATACGTCGCCGACCATTAATTATATTTCTTAAATCCAACAAAGAGAATCTATGCGGTTTCATTTACTCAAATGTACCGCACTTTATCACCGGTGAAAGAACGTAATAAATATCTCGAATAATACTTAAGTATTGAGCAGGCCTATTTTCACCTAAGTACAGTACTCGTATCTCAAAGCGAACATACAAACAGATATCATTGTCAGCTAAATATTTATGTTAGTGAGAGATAAGGAGTAAGCCCTCTCAGTGCGTTTGGAATTCCATAGATCAAAGCGCATTTAAATAAATGCGCTTGCGCTAACTAACGAGCCATTAGAATGCATTTTATGTCAAATAAAGTAACACGTGCTGCTACAATAAATAGATCGGGCTCGAGATGTAGACTTCGGTCACATTGTTGAGCGGCAACGGGGGCGGATGCGGGAGCGGATAGACAACGATATAAAATTGCAAAGCTTTTTATTGTATTTTGTTTTTATTTACATTTTTAGAGCTTTAGAACTTTAAAATACTTCATAATCCTCCTCTTAAAAATTTTTTGAAATAACCAAGAACAAATTCATGATTAAAGTAAATTTAAAATGACAAAACTTTTAAGCAAAGCCACTTGCAAAAATTTTTATTTGAAATTATTCTGTACAAATCGGAACAAAAGTGCTATATATATTTTTGTTGTAACGATATATACTCAATTAAATAATTTCTTACTGGTTATAAATTAGCATTTTAGAAAGAAAATACGCCATAAATTTAATTATACATTCTTCTGAGGTGCAAACTAAACCTTTTTACTATGTAGTCGGATTACATAGCAGTAATATTCTTAGCTACAAACCATCAGTACCCACGTATCTACGTATCAGAAATTGTTAGAATCTAAATTCCTTTACACTACAGTAATTCGCCATCGCCTTTCTATGTATCCACGTCACACAGCTAGCGCGCGGTCACCAGCTGCCTTCGAGAATGGCTTAAAACAATTGATTAATTCAAGTGCAACGAGCGAACTGAATGGGCTCCAGGTTTCCAGACGAGACATGCAAGCGGGCACATTGATTTCGTGACAGTGATGATTTAAATATATCGGTAATAGGTTTAGTCTACTACAACGAATGGCTTGCCAAACGCCTGTAACACTAAGTAATCTTATATCGCAAAAGTGCAAAGATGTTTAAGGGAAATAACTAAGAAAAAAAAATAATAGTATAAACAGTAAATAACTATTTATAAAATTGTTATTATTAACAAAGATCGGTGAGGCAATTGGTGATCGACTAGCAGTAATATCAATAAATATCATATTGGCACAATATACTCATTTTGCTGAAGCTGTTTGCTGTTTGTTTACGACAAGTTAAATTATTAACAAATTATATATTTATAAAAAGCAATACAGAAAAACGCGTGTCGCGCCAGCTAGTTAATTTTAAAACAAAGTCTCTATTGTGTTGTTCATCATTTCCTGTACCTAGCTTTATGCCACAATGCTGTTTATAATTAATTAATTATACGTTATATATATTGTTACTAGCTGACCCGGCAAACGTTGTTTTTCCATATAAATTATTAATTATATAATTATATCACTAATTATAATAACTTTACTAAAAAAAAACATCAATCCCTTAACACAATAGGGTGTACAATATTTTTTGTTATCCCATCTTTAGCTAACACAAACAAACTGGTTCGTCCACTCGAGAGCATGCGACGTATAATTGTCCGTGTGAAAAAACATGGTGTGATATGAATTAATGATAAATTTATTTGAAAATAACACTGAAATAGTAAAATGGTGATTGTAAACGTCACTTATTACGATTGATGCACAAACAATAATAATAATGGCCGAAAACTGTATGTAGTGAGAAAATAGATCTTATCCCTACTCCGTGCTGTTTACTGGGTCAAAAGTGACACCGGTAGATGCCTGGCGGGGATAACTGATCAAGTGATAATTAATGAGTTATCGACCTGGGTTGAAAATTATTGAATTACTAATATCGCTATTAAAAAATAGGGGTTGATGGTAGAATGGTGAAAATTTAGGGTTGTATGTATTTTTAACGCCTGATCATAAAAAAATTAAAATAAAAAATAATAAAAAAATAAAAATAAAAAATTGGGGGTGGACCACTCTTATCACTTAGGGGTATAAAAAATAGATAGCAACGTATTTTCAGACCTACTGAATATACATATAAAATTTCATCAAAATCGGTCAAGCCGTTTCGGAGGAGTATGGTAACTAAAACTGTAACACGAGAATTTTATGTATTAGATAAAAATAAAATTGACAAAATCGAAAAGGGAGAAAATCTATCTTATAATTTCAAAGGTAAGTTAAATGTAATAATAGAAAGAAACCTTCAAAGGTTTCGTAGTTTTGTATCAAGTTTGTAATATACTGAAGGTCATATAAATGACCTAGCGAAAACCTCCTCCTCTAAAGTTATAAGCGAAATTAAAACAGTTACTCCGTTATAAAATATCGTGAGGAAATTATATATTTTAATTGTAACGGGTAATCATGAATTTTATATTTTTATCGATATGTCGACTCAATTCCATGAATCTTAGTCGGGGCGAGACTGTGGTGGTGGAAAGAAACTCTTGGCAGTTGATACTTAATAGACGGTAATGGCAGGTGAGCCTGACAACTTTACGTCAACCTATGTACCATGTCACAACACACGACACCAATGACATCTTTAGGCACTGAACTTGACACTATTTTCACTTGATACGAACTAACCACCAGATTCGACGCTAGAGCTAACGTAAGCTCATTTTCTCTATAAACATTTTTGTGATAATTCTTGGTCTCAATGGCCTCTCTTACTAAACGTGGAATGTACTGACGTTCAGTGGAGATCACGCGTGATCTATGCATTTCAATCCAATGATTCGAACCAGCCTCAATCAGATGTTATGCTACGACCAATTTCTTGGAATCATTATTTTTGACTGCGCTGATGTGCCTTTCCCCCCCATGACCGATAGCCCAATTTTTCCGTTCCATATAAGAGCTCCTGCAGCTGCAATCACATTTATGTATAAACCCCCGGGCACTGGTATCTGGGCGAACGTACGTGGGCTGCTACTTTTTTATATAGCGAAAAACTAGCTTTTATGTTATATTTTATACTAAGAATCCTACCAAATTTATCAATTACTCGTTTGATATAAGGCAGAAATACCGGTTGCCATTCTGATGTACTGGTAGGAATTATTCTATGCGTGTATCTTGATGTCGTCCTCTTTTGACGCAATACAATATTATTACGAATATGATCAAGTTTTTCTGTGAAATTATAATCATTACATACGTCGAAAGCTCGTTTTGTTAATGCTTTGGCAATCGACACTAGTTAAAGCGAAAATACCTAAACAGGTGCCGGAAGTTCTACATAAGATTTTCAAAAATACGATCTGTCAAACCTGACTAGGTAACCAAGATATACATACTATGGTAATAACATCGTTACGATAATTCTCTTTTATGTAAATAGTCGACAAACGAGCAGACCAGTGAGTGGCGGTCCGTCCATGGATGCTACGGCACCTGCGACACGTTAAATCAACCCACGGTGGTTTCTAGAAAGAAGATGGAGTCTAATGAGATAGGTGACCAAGCACTGGTATCGTCAGAATTAAATTGGGTGGCATAGTTACCAGGAACCTCCTCCGTTCTCTAGCAGTAGATACCACGATCAAGGAAGTTTTTTCGGATTGAAGAATTGTTGAAATCCGTTATTGTTCCACGGTTTTGTGCATTAAATTGAAGCGAACCCAACAGTAACACTATTATAGGTCGGGATAACTTACATTAAATATCTTAGCAAGAAAATATCTAATATGAAAATACTCATGAATACGAAATTAAACATTTGAAATGCTTTATCTATCACCCGCAGAATTTTATAATAGGTTTTCTGCCTCATTACAATAGGGCGCAAATGTACATTTCTCTCACAAACAACTTTAAGTACACACACACACACAGGTAGACTCGTCCTGAACTAAATTTAATTTAAAAGAGATTGCATCCTTTACGAATGCAGAAAAGACAATAGTTCACTTGAATAAAAGCAGAAACAATCAATTAATTGAAGTGCAGTACACTGAATGGGTTTCTGGACTGCATCCAGACACTAGACACCAGACGTGCAGCCGTCCCGCTCTATCTTAATCCTCGCCAACAAGTTGAAACTTCCTTTGTAAGTTTGTCCATCACAATTACTGATGTCTAGAAACTGTCTCGCTTCTGTGTTCAGTTATTAAAATAATAAGTTGTACTCTAATAATCTAATAGGTCTAATTGGCCTATAATTTTATATGGATAGGAAGCATTGGATGGTGATTTTGTTCTCCTGGAATTGTTACTGCAAGACTCTATATAATATATTTAAGTATTGTTTGTCATCATTATAAAAATAACAACTGTAACAATTCAATATTAATATTGTTGTTAATTAATAATGCTACAATAAATTGCTACTCAATGTGTGTCAACTCCAATATCTCAAATGATATGTGTTGCAAATCGATTGGCTGTTTCAACCAATCCGTTATTTGTATTTTGGGGCCTTGGATTCTTATTAAATTAAATCACGATGAATGATGAGACGGTGAAGGCTAAGACGAACATTGAGCTTAAACGTATTACTTTTCCTTCGACTGATTTTAAAATTTTTTACACAAAAACGGTACTGAAAATGACCTCAAATGTTTCTTTTTTGAACCCTTTATTAACTATTCCAAAATTTTATATCATAGAGGTATAAAAAATATTTAGCCGTACACAATATGAATAAAGTACCCACATCGTGAATGCGACGAATGAAACTATCTTGCTGTTTAAAGTCTGAACTAATTCGGAGGATTACCTCATCGACAGAATAGAGAAATTTATCCTTTAATCAGTTCGGAAAAATTGTCTGTTTAACCGAAATTCTATGAAATTTTTGTCGCATAGTCGAAGTCGTTTTTCACCAAATAGTGTAAGGGCATAGGGGCTTAGTCTCTCAGGCTGGCCAAATATGGATCGGTAGAGTACACGCTCCTTAGACAACAGAGAGGAAGGAATATTCACCGAACCAAATGATTCCATTTCTAGCCTGCATACGAGTGGCTGATGTTAGAACGATCTAAGCTATCACTTTTTCATTTGGTTTCATTTAACCCATTAACAACCTCATTCAGGGTACTCGATATACCGAGTATGAGGTAGACCAATGCGCATTAATGAATGTTAGTTATGTTAGTGATCAAAAAGTATTGAAATTTCTTACGTCACTTGTGGGCCTCTGGCATAACTGAACGGGTTATCATGTCATTAGAAGCAAGGGAGTGTTTATGAAGTTTTACCACCAGTGGTAACCCATTGAATTGAATGACCGCACCCGAAATTGTTTAACTCAGTCATTATAAGTATTATTATTAAGTCATTAATATTATCATTGGTAGTATCTTTCCGTGAAGCCTGCCTGGCTAGCTACCATCCTCCTGCTTGAGTCACCCGTCAAACGACTCGTCGTGTTCCGGCTAGGGGCATGAGAGCCAGTACTTTCTTTCTACCCTTCTTCTCATTTCCTGGCCGACAACGTATCAGTGGTCTTAATGATGTCCATGGGCGACGGTGACCACTTATCATTAGGTGGCTCGTCTGCTCGTTTGTCGGCTATTACCATAAAAAAAAATCACTCCCCATTGAGGCATGCAGGCCGTTATAAGCCGTTTAATCAACTTGTATTTCTCTTGTAGGTACGTGTATTATTCAAAGTAGGTAATTATGTAATTGGGGCCAGTAAAAACAATAAGTGTAAGTTAACGTGTCACAAAAGTTAGAAATAATTAAGTCGCCAAGGACAAAATACTCATACCCAAAAATAGTATGGCAGTTTCTTTGGGAAGTCCAACGTCATCGGCATTGTTATAGAATTATAAATTATAAAAGAAATTACTTTGTGAAAAAAATTGCCCACAATTGCGAAAAAATATTTCGGGACTACCAAGGTGAATGGTCGTTTGTTTATGGCCATAGGCGACAATGACCATTGACTATCTGCACTATTGTTTTCTCGTCAGACCATTAAATTTTAAGTAACCCAGGTTTTTCATATTTATATGTCGGAGATGGTCATTAGTATAGACGTGAAACGAAACGCAGCACGATATCCGAGTGATGGCAGCACCGCCGCGATGACGTTGATATTCGGCTAACATCGTGCTACAACAGAGCCTAGTTAGTGGAGTGACGCCGGATGGAGCCTCAGTTTACATTCTGCGGTCGAAGTGATCGGTTCTTCCGCACTGGGAACTGTTACTTGTTTCGTTTGCCCGGTGTGAAATGTTTGTTAACAATTAATTAAAAGTGTTAAATGATTATACGCCCACGCTATGTTCGACAATGCTGCTAAAACTACTGGCGTTGCCGACATATAAGACTTTCTTTGTTTTGAAATATCAAATTGAAATATTGATGGTAAATGGTTAATACTGAAATGAAAACATTTTAGCCTCTATATCGACAGGTATGTAAATATTATATATTTTTTATGCATTTAGCGTATGTGATTTTACTTTATATGTGAATACATCCTCTGAAGAAATATTTGAAGGGAATGTAAAGATGGAAAGCAGAGGTAAAGACCTTGCAACTCTAGGGCGAGTAGGCGTTGCAAAAAACAATATGTATGGGCTTACGGGGTAGATAAAGTGACGGGACTTCTAAAGTCTACGATCTCATTGGGCATAACATAAAAACGACATGGATGATAAGTAGCATCCAATAGAAATACAGTCCTATTTACAGTTAATCCCAGATACTCCTAAGAACGAAAGAAAATTATTGGCTTAGAGTATATAATGTGTACCCCTTTCATACAAAATAAATAGGGGGTTATAAATGTTTCCCCTGAAAACTGTAGAAAATTCAATAACCCCAAATATCATCAGTTTATTAACAAGCAAGTGTTCAGTCCTTCTTATGGTATGTAAATCCTGCAGTTAAAGCCAACCTCAAATAAATGTTATTAACGAAAATCAAACACAAAATTTCTACTTCTTATGTGATGTATCTAAACCATCCACATGTACTAATCCACAAATTCCTCTCCCAAATTGAGAAACGTTACGGCCAGTTTAGATTGAATTGTTCATTTACTACGCTGGTAAACTGTCAATCAGTTAGTTAATTTATCATGAATATTATGAGGTATTCAAATTCTCACAATGCTTTCCGAAGCAAGTAACTTGTTTAATTTTAAAACACGTACTCAGTTTGGAAAAATTAGAAATGCGTGCAGGACACTAACCTAAACCATGCAGGAAACCAATTTGCAATCCCAAATACGGCACTATCGGCTGTACTGCTGAATGAACTCTGGTGTCTAACAGGATTGCAGTAAATTTTACTCGAGATTCGAACATGTGCTACCATTGCTATTAATTTTAAGTCTAGTCTCAACTAAGCTATCTCGAAATAGTACTGTTTACAAATATCAATAATATTGCAGCCTAGACGTTTTAATTAGGTGCGGGAATGAATACTAAATTCCGACGCGTAATGGTTACAATTAACCAAAGTTTATCTGATCGCTGTCTATTCGTAAATTCCTCGCAGGATAACGATCTGCAAGTGGAACTTGTGTAAACAAATTATTTAGTACATTTCAAGCACATTTCTCACGGTACGATAAAATCAAATAGATCAAGTACCAAAATTAAAGCTGCAATGTGCACTATCCATCTATTTATCTAAATTCTAACTTATCGCTTTTTGTACATGAAGGATATATGAGATAAACTATTAACAGAATTATTAACGCAATAAAACCCAAAAAACTGTTGTTAGCATTTTTGTCTGTTTATCTGTGCGTTAGTGCGCGCTTGTCTCAAAAACGGCTTAACCGATTTCGTTTTGGTTTTCATTAATGTATTGCAGTAAGCATCACTTGCTATTTTCAGTTCGTTTTATTGCAATTCTTCCACAAATAAAAAAGTTTTAAATGAATATATGTATTTCTAATTCATAGAACGAGAAAACTCCGTTCAAAAACAATGTAGGTGCTATTTATAAGCGTAAGGCATTAATTTTCTAAAGCGAAGCGAAGGCGGTTTACTGATAATTTATTTGACCGCCGGTCCCCTGCACGGATAGACTTGAGTTAGAATTTAGCCAAAAATTTTGTTTCTATAAAATATAATTATATAATAAGAGTTTTTAGTACGTGGCAAAAATAATTTAAAAATAAAATTAAAATTAAAAAAACTAATTAAGCATATTTTAAGAATAGAAGAATATTAAACGTGCTAGTACTCTCATTTTCCTCGTAAGCCAAGTTTATATTAGCAATCCGCTCAGACTTCGTTCGATACTAATGTACCTTTCAAATAGTGCAAGATTTTTTTTTAAATAAGTCCGTGGTTCCGCTGATTACCCTCTGAATTCACACAAACTCACAAAAATCGCACTGTCTCTTTATAATATTAGTATGGATTTAATATTATGTGTAACCTAGATAAGCATGGAGTGTTAAATACTATGGACACCTGATCGCATTCACAGTAGTACCAAAACATACAATACCACAGTTACAATAACAATCTTTTAATATATACATAACCGACATAGAACAAATTTTCAAACGTACTATTTTTTTAATTTTATTTGAACCAGTTTCATAATAAACCTCAAAGCAACAAAAATTTTAATTTCAAATTACCGTTAGCTTTTCAAAACACAGGCTCTAGGCTGCATCGGAAGCGAGGGTGTGTTCAGACGACTGCGGGGGTGCGGGGGTGAGCGGGTTACGACGGAAGTGGTGACGTCGCTATGCTGACGCTACCGACGTCGCTCCTCGTCCTGCCTAATTAATGACATTTTATTGTCATACAGCCATTTGTTAGTTTAAGAACAAACACTAACATTATCGTATTTCTGTTCAGTTGTGACAACCCTGTAGCACTGTGTAGTGACCCTACCTGGAGAGCAAAATGGGTATCGTGTTTGATTTCATTTATTTATTACACAGATATTTATTTTCAGGCCTCGAGTTTTTATGGGGTCTCAATTATATTTTCTTAATTGTGTTCATGCCATTTACGGGTTCTACTGGGAGAGATCAAACGTATCAACGTTTATTGTTAATTACATACTGCTAGCAAATAGGCGATAAATAATTCAATAAACGCTTTTCGATGAATCCATTCTCTACATAAACTCACATCGAAATAACAACCATTCGAACAAGCGAAATACGAGTACGAAATTTTTTTTTTGGAAAGGATTTTTCTTCTAAGTAATGTCACATTGGAAAAACCATTCGCAATAATCGTCCAGTTCAGTATTTATGTAGATCTGTGATGCTTGAAAAAAATAACAAACCGATACGATTTAAGTGAAGCTCTATATTCCTATCATTAACAGATATCCGTCTCGATATCCTTCTGGATCAACAATTAATTATACACTGTTAACATATGCACTTGTTGTACAGACTGAGTCCATCCGGAATATGCACCTTTTAAATCGTAAAAGAACTTTTAAAGAACTTTTTGGAAAGTGGTGTTGAGATTTGTAAAGGGTTAAAAGCTGATTCGGTGTGAAGTACCGCCGCATCTTCACAAGAACCCCAAGTTTCCTTGCAGCCGCTTTAGCCTTGGATTTGATGAACCGACTAAAGAAGAGATTGGTGCCGAGGTTTCGAAGATTACCTTCATATACAGAAACTCACAAAATTCACTCGGTAGACAGCGAAAGCGATTGTATAGCGACCCATTAGGAAGCGAAAACGCTAGATCACAGTATATTCCGACAATAGTACCAGCGAATCCAGCATATCCATCAAACATGGAATAGGACGCCTGCATTTGCCAGTGAAAAAACCCTGCTCGATTAACCTGTCTAGACGTCTCTATTGGTTCACTATATGATTGAATTTATTAGGCTGTGAAAAACGTATGTTTACTCCGTATTAACTTAGTTATTGTTCATTGACTCCAGGACGCCACGGCGAATTCTCTGTAATTAAGCAGTCTCCCATTTACCAGCGACACAAAGGACAAATCTCAATTGACCTGTGACTGACAAACTGACAAACTGAGAGAAGCCGCTCGGTACTCGTACAATGTTATTATTTATTATCATACTTTGATGAAGTTACACATAAATATAACTGACCCTGAGATTTGTTAACTAAACCTTGGTTATTGAGTGTTTTATTTAACATAAGACACTTAAGTTTAGATTTTTTTATGTAACTAGTCGATAGGAGCAGATGGGTCACCGTCGTCAATGGACTTCAGTAACAGCAAGGGCATCACCGAAGTGTTGCCAATCGAAAAAAAAGCAGAGGACACGCATTATTATTACTCGCTCTTCGACACTGCTATCGGTATATTTATGAATTATTTCACGGTCGATTTTAGATGGAGGGTAGTTGGTGACCAGTCGGGAAAAATAGCCTACCCCTGCGCAATTACCTTCGAGATTAAACTGGCCATAGCCTTATGCGTTGTAAAACAAAAAGCATGGGAGGTTAGCTTAACCTTAACGATGGATGGAGATCCTTACACCCTAAAAACTTCAAAATCCATTAATGAAACTTGTAATATTGTAACAAGTAGTATTGCAGTTATTTCGACATTCATAAATAACGTAATTAATACTACGAAGCTTACCTGTCCTATGGCTGGGTTTATCTTGCGTCTGCTCAGATATCCTTTCAGAATAAACAGGTCCAAAAAAGTGCCATACCCTAACAAAATGCGTTAGGTACATGGTTTTTAGAATGTATATTATATGTAGGTATGGACGTTTCTTCAGCGAGTATTCCAGTAACAAAATTTAATTCAAATATATAAATAACATTGAATAAGGTTAAAAGCCTGCCAAATATGAATCCAGACCCTTGTGGAGCTTTGAACAGTTACCCTTTCACGTCTCTATTTACTAGTCTGAAAGTATGTTTTCTAATATTTATCATAAACAGTTATCAAATTACTAAATGAATAATTCGGAGGAGATGAAACAACTGATTTGTATTCTAACGTAACCAAACGAAATATGTAAAATTTATTCCACGGCAAAAGAATAAGTGGTGGAAGTCTTTAAAAGTGGTCAATCGACCACACAGATCACCATCAGAAGTACTGGAGGACTATTTTTTTTACTTATTACAAGTAAATGCTTGACTACAATACTAATAACTGATCGTAGATACTGATTCTTCAGATAGTAAAGCACAATAACATAAAAAAATCCTATTTACTGTTGACATGAAACCATCCACACTTTATCTATTCAGTACATATCTCCAATCCACTTCCCCACTTCATTTAACAGCAGTAATGGCATCTTTTGTAAGTACAGATCATCGTATAAAGTTACATGAGATTGGGAATTTAAGATAGATTTACATATTCGCGAAGAAGGTCCCAAATCCAAGGATTAACTTCAAAGGCCCACCACAATTCCGAAAATGCGTTTTTATAAAAATACCGGCTTTGATGACAAGGATTTTGTCAGCAAATTGTGGATGGTAAAATTTTAGGGATCACATTATAGCATACTGGCTGTTTTCAGCGGCTATGTTCAACTTGGGTTAGGAGAAATATGTACTGAATAATAATAAAACTTTTTTCGGGAATTGGGACAACTGTACTTTTTATACGAAAATCTGATAAGTGTCGGGCCGCCTCATTGTAAGTGGTCGTCCGTAAAACTAGAAGCATAACCAACGCATTGCTCTCTAAGATAGAACCGGGGCAGCCGCCTAATCTTGGAGACTGCATCTGAAACAAAAAAATATACTTTACTGTTGTATATAGAGAGCAAATGATATCTAGTTAGGCTGATAAAGAACGATAGCAACATGCACGCATACCAACGGGATTAATCTGTGTGGTAGCGAGCCCACCGAACTCCACTCCAGCAGGAAGGACCTATCGCCATAGCCTCGTCGGTTGACGAGACGAGTCGAGACGGTCGTCGAGGAGACGGAAGTCAGCCTGCTTGGTGGTAAGGCTTCGCGTAAGGATCATATTATCTGTATACATATGTCAAACGAATATTTAATTTCATCTGTGGTATTATTATCTTTACATGAAGCCTGCCTGGCTAGCTACCACCCTTCTGCTTGAGTCAGCCGCCAATTGACTCGTCGTGTTCCGGCTGGGGGCCTGAGAGCCAGTACTTTCTTTTTTACCTTTTTCTTATTTTCTGGCCGAAAACGCATCAGTGATACCGTTGGTCTTGCTGAAGTCCATGGGCGACGGTGACCACTTACCATCAATGGCTCGTCTGCCAGTTTGTCGGTTATTAACATAAAAAAAGGAAATCAGTTATTTTATGAAGCCTATTTGTATACATGCCTTTAATTGGTTACCCACCACTGTGTACACGAGTATCAAGGCATTTTAATTAAATAACAACCACCTAATATTGGATAATAAAGTGAATATCTCACTACGCATTTCAATCCCGGATTGTATTTAATTGAATAGCCCAATCCAACCGACATAAATTAAATAACTGCAATTGGATAAAATATTTCTGTGTGCATTGACAATAAGGTCGGCAGGCGTACTTTATTTTCGAATCCATTAGCCTTTGTTCATGGTGTTTGCAGGTTCGACCGGTTTCATTGTCGGCGAGTGGCGAGTACAGGACTCGTTTACACTAACATTGTGGATTTTCTTTAGATGGCGCGAGGAGCATGAGATTGTGGATAGTAAAATTCGACGGACTGTACGCTCATTCTGTTCTTCCCATTTTTATGCTAAAAGCCGACAAACGAACAGACAGTTCATTTGATGGTACGTGGTAACTGAAACTCATGTAAGTACGTAACATCAAACGCAAAAAATCATATCAATTATATTAGAAAGGATTTAGTACATGAATGAACATAGTATTATATAAAAAGAAGATTTTATCTGAGCATATATACTGTAGATACGTTTAAGTGGCTAGTTTAAAACTAATATCTAATTAGTTAATTACTATATACCGTATATCTTTTGTTATTTATGTAATTTAACACGTTCCATATTTACTTTATATAAAATTTATGTGTTGCATATTCGTACAGTTACGTCTTTTTCCTACGATTTCTGACTTTGTCTTGCACCAAAAGCTGGATTGAAAGAGATCGATATTAGCAATAAACCCACTTTTATCGATGGGACTATTTCTACGAGCTGCTGATTTTTTAGTGTACACCAAAGAATTTTTGAATGATATTTTATTGGATCTTTAGGAAACATTAGATACGTTTACGAAATATGTAGAAGAAATTTATTATATTTTTTTAACCGACCTCTCAATTCGTTACTATATTTTTTAAGATTATTACCTCAGAATTTTGTCATTTATAATCAATAATCGATTAGGAAAATTCTTTTTTTTTTGTTTAAAAGTGAGTTTGGTTACTGAAGACTGAAAAATATGAGAAGAAATCAAAAAAATCACGTTCTTGAAATTTAAGTTTAATTCTTTTTTGTTAAAACAGTTACTTGATGTGTGAGCTTGCTTATTAGTCAGACAGATCGATTTCATGAGTACAAATTAATCAATTACAGCTTTTATAGTATCTATAAACCAGCAGTAAACTCAAATTGAAATTTAAAATAATTTTATCATTTAGCTATTATAAAAACACACTTATGCACACCATGTTTTACTTATACTACCGTTTCGATACTTTAACATTGACGAAAAGAAGCAGCAACAGACATTCCTCAGCAAGAAATAGAAAAAATAGATAGGTTATCTAAACCGGCCGATAATAGTACATCGTATACCGACACCAGTGTGACAAGTCTTTTACTACGGATAAGTTATGCGTACGCGAATAGTGCACTTTATCCATCCATTTGGCGGATTTCAGCAGCTCACAGAGACCACTATGTGCATAAAACAATTTATCTTCAAAACGATAGGTTCGCAAGTGTGCGTAGATTAAAAATGTCTACTAAACTTGGCCCCGTAATTCAGAATTACCGCCATGCGCCATCTTGTCTGCTAATAGAGGTTTATTAATATCGTAAATTTCTAGCTCGCCTCTTAATCGGGCATTTTGCTTTTAAATTCACGTTCAGCTGCTTAATCCAGGCTTATATGCTTCGTAGCTACCTATGAAATAACCGACAAAACTGAAGCAAAATATTGAGACCTCGGTAAAAATATTTGTTTAACCGCGAAAGAATTTTCGAATTTTTATTTGTATTCTCAGTTTTACCCCTTTTATTTAGGCGATTCTCCATTTTTTTTACTTACGTTATTATTCAGTTTAACAAATGAATGATCAGAATTACACCTGTTCTCTCTTTTTAAGGTCATAATTTTACGTTTCGCCTAATCTACATTTAAAAAAACCTTAAAGATTAACGAATTACATACTTACACAGTGATGTTATCGTGTGTATATTATTTACAATATGAATACTGAATCCATCGGAGGAACATTCGTACGTTGTAAATTTGATCGGAGATAGAAAAGCAACGCGCGCTAAGCTCGGATAAGGGTTATCGAATAGAAAGCGTAGGCAGCTAGGAGACAAAGACCTCACAACAAGACCTGTAACGGTCTGTGACCACTACGTCACGTAGCTTTTATTATCTTTATCTCCCGTACTACGATGCACTTCAATCAAAGATCCGAGGCCGCTCTAGGCCGACGCACTCACCGACATAACACGTGCATTACTCACGAAATATTTTCATAAAACCGAACCAAACGCACCCGACCGCCTCCCCCCGCCCTCTCTCCCGGTAAAACCAGTTCAGTTCGTGCCCGGCTGCTGTGAGCGTCGGTCGTTTGTCGGAGGTGTGTCGCGGCCGCGTTGTGTTACGAAAAACATCTTTTGTACCAAAACCAAACCAGTGCTGTGGATTCCTCTGTATGGTGTTCGTGTGAGATTGTGCCGTTTCGTATTGTGATGTTGCGTGTTTCACATGTTTTAGTGTCGGATTTCTCTTGAAAAGAGTGGGTCGGGTTCCGCCTGCCGCCGCCGGACGCCTTTTCTCTCCGATCTCGGGATATCATTAAGGTATTTATTGTTACACCGGCTCATTGTTGTAAGGAATTCTTTCTACGGCCCCCGAGTAGTGTAGTTAAATCGATAGTCCCGATTTGGTTTCATATGCGAGCGCAGAGGCTTCTCGTTGTAATGCGTCGGTATTGAATCGCAGATTGTGGACGGTGTTTGTGGATTTGCATTGTAGATGCGCGCGGCGTGCTAGAGTGCAGCAAACACCAGCATCGGGTTCGATTCCAGTCGAGTGGACGTCAATTAATTACGCTTACTTGACCCCCGCATCGGTCCACTCTGGCGCGGAATTAAGTACACACTAGACTGTAAAGTCTATTTCTGTTTGTTTTGATTATATCATTCTTAAAGGTTTGTCTAAGCACGCTTAGATTTTCTTTCATATTTGTATATGACTTAGTAGCTGAATAATAATGAAATTTGTTAAGTGCACATAGATCAACCCAAAATATTATATTCGGTTTTAAATATTAACTAAATAACGTAGTAATTAAAAAAATAATGAATACTAAATTAGTTTTATCAGATTCCCACAAAATTACACGCGATAATTAAAATAAGAACTACTGAGGAGGCCAAATTAAAATAAAGTGAGTCACTACGAAGGTTTTACTTTACCTACGAAGTTTGTGAGAATTATAAAGTTATTAAATAAAGTGGGACGTAATTAAGGGAGAGTGTAATTTTTAGAGTAGAAATTTTTCAGGGTTCACTAAGTACCCAAATCTTGAATAAACATGGGAAGGTAAATAGTAATAGAAATCAAACAATTTTGAATTTGGAACCATGCAACGCATTATCATAGATGGCGTAACTTGTAGCAAAACATGATATTTCATTGAACGATGAATTACCGTGTAAATAATGTAAATTGCCACCGAATGTTTAGAAGCAGGTAAATCATATCCCAGCACACTATAACATGTTTTAATAACGCAATTACGCTAATAATCGTAATTGGGCCAATTTAAATTCTAACAAGGTAATTTTTCAGTTTCGATTCTGTGGTTTAACGTCATAATGATACTATTTTATTCACTTTAACTTCTACTGTAGTAAAAAAAATGTTTAAAAATAAATCATCTCTATTGTTTTATAACAATAAACGATCATGTACTTATAGCACGACAGTAATATTTTCTGTGTTGTAATTGGAATGGTCCAACACAATTGAGGCAACTTACATCCAAATTCCGAGAACTGTGGCGTCGTATTATTAGATGCCAGGTAGAAAATCATACCTAGGATTCTTCAGCAAGCAGGATCGCTATTAAATAGACTATTGTGTCTTATAGTTTCATACTATTTACATGTAACTGAATGACAAATGCTCTACGCCTTTTTCCAAGACTTTCCAAGGCCCCCGACAAAGGTAACGGTAACTTGTCCATCGCCGTACGTGCCCCATAAAACACAGATCCAAATCTTCGGTGTTTGTCGTTGTTTGACTCGAGACATCGCTTGTAACTAATACGAAAGCACCTAACGTTTACCAATTCCGATTTGCAAATTATGATCCACTGTTGTACGTCCATTCTGAAACACTGAACCAAACTTATCGTATCCGTTCGTTACCATGAGAATTAAGAATTAAGTTATGAGTGCTTCTAACAATAAATTAATTAGTTAAATTAAATTTCTATCAACAGGTGGGTGATAGTGATTGTTTCAATGTCTAGTAACATATTAAATAGTCTCAATGAAATTTAAATATATTAACATATCAATTGTTAACTTAAATTTAGATTGACGGTCTAAGTTTAGTAAGTTACCAAATTTGTACTTATGAAATAATACGTATTAGTGAACTTTTATAAGTTTCAAATAATAAAATTCGTAACAATTATAATATTGGGAAAACATTTTAGTCATAGAGGACTTTTACAACGAACAGGATGTTGGATCGGGCGTTACGAAAAAATTATTCCAGTGCGTTCTCTTCTATTTATTTATTTACAGAGACGTCATTAAACCCATTTTTACAGGTAACCCAATGTGACACAGTGACTTCTTGATTAAAATCGTTGCTTTTCATATTGATTAAAATATTATATAATAAATGTAATTGAGCCCTTGTGAACTTATTCGAATGGCATGACACTGAACTGAGCTGAGTTTATTAATTGCTATGGAAAGAAGAGCCATGGCCAGCATGTTGGTTCCGGCTTTCGGTATGACTAGCAGTAGTGGACACTGGCGCCTCAGCGTATACACACCGCTTCGACATGCAAAGGACAATGGAACTCAAGATTCCTGGTTATGGGCTACTAGGTCTTCCTAGTTTGACTAGGTATACACGCATTATGTTGACTAGGATGGAGGCTCCTTACGATATGGTTGGCCAACTGAGGAGGATTTAAGTAGGTACATTATTATTTGATATATTGAAGGAATGGCAACCGGTTGACGTAATTTTAGGATTGTTATTATCACTACAGCCACATTATAAATTTTAATTAATATTTAATTTGCACGCCTTAAGAGGCAGAACATACGATAATGTTTTATGTACTACCTATGCTTGTACTATGTTCTGGCAATAAATGACTTATTATTATT
>PDGT01000006.1:4334225-4370281 GCA_003671415.1 Megathymus violae | reverse complement strand
AAATATATTTAAATTTATTGTTTTTTTTTAATGATAGAAATCGAGAGATCTTTATCGATCGAGTACGTCAGCGTCTTTACTTTTACGTCTACTTAAATATATAGTGAGTTAATTGTATGTATAATTACCTGCTGTTGTTGTTACCTTTACCTTAGTTTGAAGTTTTATGTTGGTAAGCATTTCGGATTCCAGGAAATAAGGCGCTACTAATCTTCACAGACATTTCTGCTCTCTGTCTCGTTTTATTCAGTAGAGGTTGTTGGATTAGTAGCAATATATTTATATAGCATATAATAAATGCCAATAATGGGTATAGAACCACAAATTACAGGATAGGAAACTCTGGTTTATTGTGTTGACCTAGAAAACGGAACGATTCGTATAATATCCAATTCCATCTACGCCATTAAGGGGTCACATTTGCAAGACAGATTTAGTCGTAAACTTGCTTGAAACTCTTTATTTAAGGCGGTCTTGTTGATGGTAAACTTGTATTTTCTGTGTATCAAATTTAGGGAGGTCTTGCATTCAGGCATCAGTTTTATATTTATGACTTAATTTGGTTTTTTTCCGCAAAGCGAAATTATCTTTCGGACAAATGGTGTTATATTTTTATGTGTTTGAAGTTATATTTTTCGACCGAGAAATCATAACGATATTGGAAAAAAAATACTTTTAGGCAGGTGTCAAAAAATCTTATTGACAATAAAATATATTGTGTATTATTAGAGATATTCCTTATAATGACAATTCCAACATCGAAAATAAAACTGTCAACTTTTATTGTTACCATGCCCTTACTTAAAATGCTTAGCATAATCAAATTTCGAATATTTTAAAAATGGAACGGTTCCACTGTTCATTTGAATTCACGATCGCAAGCACGTGTCGCGGGTTCCGAGCACCCCCAAGCGCAGCGTTAATTTACCGCGCAAAAAATCTCGAATTCGTCCGGAAACGTGCGTTCCATCGATGGTTGTCGAACAGATGTCGACATGTGTCCCACTCGTGGCGGTATGTCCATGTCGATGTCGCCGTAGGCTAATTGACTAGGAAAAATTGCGGTGCAATGCGTCGCGCCCTAATCCAACGTACGACAATATAGCGCGTTCCAAATTCAAACGTTCTCTTGATTTTAGATTTTTATGTTTGTTTTCGAGATTACTAATTTTTTAATAAAATATGATTTTTTTCTCATTTCAAACGAAACTATAGACATTAGACGTAGTATAGAAATTCGGAGTATATCGCTATGTTCACAATAGTTAAATTTTGTGTAAGTATAGTAAGCATAAAAGTGATGCACACAATTGTGAAACAAGAGATGGGCACAACTTTGTGCCGTTTCATATCGCCTTCAAAATATTCTGCGTTTTTTTATGGAGCTTGGAATTCGTTTTTAAAATAAGGTTCTAAAGTTGATACGTCAGTTACCTATTTGGACTTAAGCGACGCGTTAAAGCACCGCTTATAGGTAAAAGATGTGGCATAGATGAATATGTTAATGAAAAGGACGCCTGGAAATAATAGTGTCGAAACCAGTTCCGCGCAGGTTTAATCTTACTTTGTAATTGCTGTGTTGTTTAAAAAGATGTTCTGAGGAGTTTTTTTTCGCCTTTCTTCTCAATCTTAAAGCACCTTTCAAAACGGTTGAAAAAAAATTTACGCGCATAATTGTATGTACAGAAGACCGAATGATTAAATGATTTTGAATTTGAATATTTATATTATTTCTCTGTCTGAAACGGTGTCACGCGGTAACCGATGAACAGATTAAGTTGACGCTTGGAATATAATTTTAATTATGCTTATAGTATATATTCTATCTAGTATACCTAATTTTAAGAGCTCTAAAAATCGACATTTTATAAAAATAAAATTAGTAAAAAATTCCGCATCTGACCAAAGATGAATATTTAAAAATCAGGATTTTCGAAGCTAAGTGAGGGCGGATTTATACTTAAAAATAAAATACATCAAAAATTATTACGAATTTTTTTTAATGTCTAATTAAAAAATATAATAAGGGCCCAGGGGAACGAAATGCTTACAAACGTTTCATTGAGGTTTTTATTTTTAAAAATCTGTAAATCTCGATACTTTTACAATATGCATTGTGAATAACATACTACCCTCCATCCATAATACCTACCATCATTACAAACGGCGGGTTTAAATATCAGTAGTTTATACGTAAAAGTCCCCGGTCGAATGTCATCTTCATTTATACTCTTTACAATAATAACAACCATTAAGAAAATCGACACATACTTGAAATGTCATTCACACCCGTTTGACAGATAATGCATCAACTTTCAAAGCACAGTTGAATTATCACATATCACACATGCCAAGCGTGATGCATATCTGGTTAAACAATTTGAATTACTGTGCGATTGAGACGTGGCATTTCTTTTCAGACGTATTTTATCTGTGATATAATTCCTAAAGCCTTATTTATTAAGCCTTTGTTTACGTTTGTATGCATTTATCAATGGACTTTAATTTAACGGGGCTTCCTTCAGAGCTTGACATCGACGTTCAGGATGTATCGTTCCAATGTAGATCGTTGAGAAAGTTAGCCGACTAAAAAGGTTGGAAGATTTATGCCGGTCGAAGGGTTTCGACAAGTTTTAACTTCATCTAAGGTTAACAATCGAGATTGATGGGTGAATGTGAATGAAGCGGTCACCCATCCAATTGACGACCGCACCCGATTGCTGAATAGACGATAGGTATCGTTGACGTGAGCTTTGGCGCTTTTTCACTTAAATTTATCAAACATCAATTTTTAGTTAGGCAATACCAGTAACATCCGACGACCCATTTTGATGTTACATAATATGTATGTTAATTGTATAGTTTTCGCAAACAAAAAACAAACAGAGAAAAAATTCATTTTTTTTTTTCCAAAATATATAAAGCAGCTAAGTAGCAAATACTAAAGAAATAGTAACCTAGTGGTTTAAACGTCGTTCTCCCGCGTGGGAGATTCGAGTTCGAATCCGGCTCGCACCTGTAAATTTTCAAATTATGTACGTATTAAAAATTAATTATCAATTGCTTCGGTGAAGGAAATCATCGTAAGGCAACTGTACACCTGAGAGCTTTCCATAATGTTCTTAAAGGTCAAATCAGCCAACCTGTGTTTGGGCAGCATGGCGGATGGCCTTAAACCCTCTCATTGTGAGAGGAAACTGAGACCAGCAGTAGAATAATTATGGATTTAATTCTTTGTAATATTCTTAATGTACGTACAATTTACATTATTACAACGTTCAATATGTTATTAATGTTAATAACGAAGTAATTTACATTTATAACCACGTAAATTACTTCAAAAATAAATTGTACCAGGGGTGACGAATTCAGCTAAACCTAAAATCATTTAAACAAATGGAAAGATCCCACAAAGATGTCTGAAGGGGCTGGTTCCCCACAAAATGGGGTTTTCTAGTGTGGGGTTCAATATCCTTTGAAGCTTACCTACCCACGCATTATTTTATGATTTAATACGCATAGGTGAATCTAAATTGATAGATTCTTGAGAACGCTGTAATGGTTTTGTTTTTAATTTAAGTATAGGAATATAAATTACAATATTATAATGGTCGGTAAAATAAATCTATTAAATATATTTTTTGAATATCTTCTACCATTAATGTCTGGAAGATATTGCTTATTAGAATCAGAACCGACGATTTATTATCTTTATTATCCTTATATACGATATGTATAATGTTGTGCAATACGGAGAATTTATATTTATAGATTTTTTCTTACTCTAAATTACGATTAATGAATTAACCAAGTATTTATTGTTTAATAGTTTTTTTAATGAGTTACATTAAATTAGATATAAATAGTTTCTAATTAAAGAGGATATGAAAGTTATTGTTATCAATTTAAATCTGAAATTACAATTTAAAGCAGGAATTCTCAAACTATTTTGGCCAAAATACCCCTTTTCCAAAATAAAGTGATACGTCAGCCCCTAATAACCAATTACATTAAATATCCACCACCATCCACTGACATAGAAAAGCTTAAAAAAAACAAAACTCGTACCATTACTAGAGGTCGGGGGTAGACCTCGTCGACCCCCAAAAAACAGTTTTCGTTTATGTCGACCCCAAAAGCCTAAGAAAATCGATCCACAGGGTTGATATCGAACAATGGGAATCGCTGATTCAATGTATTACCTAGTTTGTTTTGTTAATCGATATCCAACATCGATACTTTACTATATTTTTAGTCTTTGATATAGACCGCCAGACAAAAACACTAGTGTAACAAATAAGTGGTACGGAGTTTTTAATTATGTATTACATCTCGTATCGCGGTGCTCGAAAACTTAAACGCAAAATGTTTGATCCTGTAAAAAATATATTACAAATTATTTTAAATATTAGGTATTCAGTGTTGCACTTTCAAAACATCGTTTCAGTAAGAAAACGTTTTAATCATACAGAAAATTATTCCTTTTGTTAATAACACTCCTAAGCAATACAGTGTTAACATAAAAAATATAGAATATCTCATAGAATGCAATTCATAAACAAAATTTCCATATCCGATACTTAATTAAAAAATAAATATTAACCACAAACCAGTACAGCATAAATATACTGTCTAGTCGCCCGCGACGTCTGCCCCGTCAGGTATTAACAGTAAAAAAAATACTTGCTGGCCGCACCGTTAACCGAACGGGCCGCAGATAACGTCTCGTCTTTGTTCAGTACAAGATGGTGGATTAATTAATTTTAACAGATCGCGGTGACAGAAGTCGCTTTGAAGATAATGCCTTTTAGCTGCGGATTAGAATGGGATTGACGATTTTATCAGTGATAATAAGAAGTCTTCCAAAAATCAAACCAATATAATGTATTTATTATAAAGAAGAAAAAACACTATCCATTGTAACTTTCCAAAATTTCGCTTTGAACTTTAGATTTGTTTATGTATTGTTACATTACATTCGCCTGATATATAATTAATCTTTTAGAGTTTATACACCCATGTATAAAATAGCGTTTTACGAATTAAGCAATCATAGATATTGTCATATTATTCTTTCGAAGAGTTGTTGGGGTTTGTTTTTTTTGCAAAAACATTACACCATATACACCATGTTTCATTAACAAATATTAAAACAGTTATTTTAATCAAAAACTAGAATTTATCTTACATACAATAATATTTTACTTACAGTTTTACTAAAAAAATTCATCATCCCACTAAAAGTAAAATAAAAGTACAAATCTATTTGCTTTTATCAGAACCAGTGAATTTCTTCCGTCCCAACTTCTACGCGTATCAATCAAAACCATTTTACATAACTACATAACTTAAAGAACCAGTATCCGACTCATAAACAATCCATTACACTGGCTTACAGCAAGGTGCATTCTCTGTGTCGTGTACGTGACAAATTTAGGTCTCACATTAACTTTCCATTCGTCCATGAAGAACATAAAAATAATGCGTCGCTCAATCACGTAAGACAACACCTTTTAACCGTCCATGTATTTTTTACGTGATCATTTATCATTATCAACTTAGCTCTATTGCCAAGTTATGACGCAACTTGGGTAAATGCATCTTGAATGCCTTAACCAATAAAACCAAAGTATTTCAACTCGTTAAGACCATTACACTCAGTATTTGTTATTGGTAATGTAAATTTTGATGGGAAACATAGTTGAGCTTCAAGTGGCTTTTTACATATTTCACTTGAAGTGAATAATTGAAAGATTTTACAGTGATTTTGTAAAAGCTGAGTCGTTGTTTTTAAAACTGAAATGTACTGTTTTATTGTTCTGTGACTGTTGCTTTTATTTCAGCTTAAATAAAAAATATTTTCTCGAAGGCGATAAACCTAGTAAAATTGAGTTGACTAATCGACTTATAAGGTTTAATAATTATACAAAAGCAAGTATTTTTACTTAGTAAATTTTAATATCAAGCGATTAAACACTAATTCGTTTCCATTTACTCACCAATCACTTCCTACAACCACACATCTCCTTCTGCTACTTAAAAAAAAATACCTTAATTTTCTTAAATAATATAATAATAAATAATAAACATTCTCACCCTCACATGAGACGTTCACGATTGGGAATCACAAATTACCACAACCCGAAAATAGACAACTGTCCAGTCCGGGAATCGAACTCAGAACCCCTTGGCTGGGCGGTCAGTGTCACTACCAATTGGGCTACTGGGTAAGTACTACAATGAACTTAAGTTAAAAAATGAACGAAATATTGAAATCTGTCATTTTTGTGTAAACAATATTCGCTTTACATTTTATTTTACTTTACTTTTTATTTTGCTTTTCTTTACTATTTATATGTGACTTTTTGGCCACCGATTTCACTACTATATTGAGCTTGTGACTTTTGTTCTCATACTTTTTTTTTATTAAATATGAGGTTGTCCTAGGAATAGATACGGTTCCCTAATAAATTAATTTTTCGCCTACACTTAACGAACTACGTGAAAAGGCTTCGATAATCCTGACAGGTTTTTTTTTAAATTAATTAACACACTCACAACCTTGCACACATACATAGCCACAATTAATAAACCCCCAAATAGTAATCGTATCTTAGTACAGTTGGTATTCATCTTATATTTTTTTTGGATACCTTTGACACTACCCATGATTATATATTATAATTACATATGTTACTACATATTAAAAGTCCACTCCCTTGATTTTGTGATTATCGATTTCAGACCAACAGAGATTTTGTAGTGAATTAATAAGTAATAAATAAATAAATATATAAACGTGTACACACTCACACGCCCGCACTAGGATTCCCTGTGTTGCGGGTGGCATGGACATACACAATTACCACATCACAAACACCCATGACCCGAGAACAAACATTTATCTGTCACATAAATATCTGCCCGAACCCGGGACCCCACGCTCGGCGGGCAGAGTCACTACCAACTGGACTACGGGGTTGTCAAGTAGTTGTGTACACCTATTACATTTTCCCTAATTGTTTTACGAAACTTATTTTGTCATACATAGATAAAAGCAAATCGTTCAATATCCAGTATGCTCTCCCTTTCAATTACAGTCAGTCTATTTCGGTGAATAGTGAATTTACTGCATTCGTTCCGGATTACCTTAGTTGTGTAGTCGTTTTTGTGATCTCAACGAACAGTGAGTTTAATAGTGAAGATTAAGTAAAAACTGCCGAGTGATCTTTTTGTGTCAATTTAAGTTATTATGTTTTTCACTGTATTATTTATCAGTAGTAAAGCAAAAGTATAATGGATTCACATAGTGTCCACATCCACAGTAGGGATATTCCGATTATTAAGTTAATGTTGAAGTAAAACGTTGTCTTAGAGACGTGTAGAAGACGTACACTTAAATATGTTTTATAGTCGATTCTACACAAGTAAATATTTTAACAAAGAAAACCCGACTTCTATTTGTAGAAGGTGAATTTTTTGGTTTCGTCTCCTCTTTTTCACCCTTATGGGTTTTTCTTCAAATTTAACTGGGAACAGTAGGGAAACAAAAAAATATTTTTCCAAGTCGTGAAACAACTTTCTAACTAGTGAAACAATCCTCAGAAGAAAAAAAAATATTTTTCCAAGTAGTGACCCTGTTTGTTAAGTCAAAAACTGTTGTGTTCAAAGTGTGATTCTAGATCAATGACGGTTTGAACCCAGCGCTCACGTACGACGCTACGTAGACGTACTCGTTCGATGAAGAATACGTTAAATTCACAACAATACTCCGGTACAATTTTCACTTATATTTTTCATACTTTCAACTTACTTCCAATGCAATTTGTATTAAAATCCTACTAACAACATATAAAACTTCAGTGTTACAATAATAATTATATAAATTATTAGGCATACAAAATCCACTTCTTAGTCTACTTAGTATTAGCAGCTGTAATTTTTGATAAATATTTGGTCCGCTGTTTAGCGAATAGAAAATACCTTGTATTCGTATACATCGCCGCATTACCGATCCAGCAGAGACTACGATGCGTAAAAATGTTTCCCCAATCAAGGTGAGCGGGTTACTATTCGCTTCTAACTATCTTCTAATCTAAGTAAATAACTATATCATGCTTGTAAAAGCATATATGCACAATTTATGCTATGCTCCTGCGAACTTAGATCAGGAAATTAATTCGTATCTGCCATCAACTCCATAATAATAGCATAGTTACTGGAAATTGCAAACTGTACTAACTTGTAAACCGCACGAAGACACTGTGGATTAATGTGGATAAAGCTGCTTGTACGCTTTCCGATTGCCGGTGCTTCGTGTCATGTAAGAGAATGTAACTGACGAGGAATGACGAGGAAGAGAATGTTTGTTCTCTAGGATAATCATGAACAGAAATGGTCGTTTTGATTGTTTAATTGTAATTACATGAAACAACCAGATGCATTGTTGCAACCCCTGATTTTAAAAAATTTGACTTCAATATTCATATTGTGCTATTGCATGATTAAAACGAATTAAACTGTTACATGTAACTGGATGATTGTTTTTATCAAGGGATTATTTTGGACATAAAAAAATACTTTTTATAAGCTTTTCGGTGGTTATCCCTCACGCATTCCGCCCTCCAATGCATTCTCCAAAGAACGACAGAGGAAATTTTCCTGTTTCCATATTTAGTGTTTAAGTCAAACCACCACTTCACACGAAGTCACTTCACAAAACGTTTGTAACACTGACGGACAGTGAACGGTAAGCTTTAACTTTGACACGCAGCGAAATGGACTATCTACATCGCGAATGCACTAAGAACGGATGGTGCATACAGAGCTCAACAATGTAGTTGTAAAATACAATAGGTATTGTTGTAGCAAAAACTCGAATAGAAGACGGAACAGAATACACACTGTAGAAGTTTTATCGTCTGTTGACACGATATATTTTATGAAGAGTTATGGCGAATCTTTTTGCCTCTTCTACGATCATTATGACTTGCTGAATCAGTAGTAATGTAATACATAGTTATTTCTAGCTGTAGTTAATTTAATGTTAGTTAATCCTGTAGCTCCTTGGCCACCATCCCTGTTAAGCGGTGGACCTGTGTTTGGATCCCAGTTAAAAGGAATGTTTATGTGGCAGATAAATGTATGTGAGCTGTTCGTGGTCGCGTGAGCTGGTGACTATTTGAATAAAGGACTGGAGAATACAATCAATTAGGAATCACAGAGGTTTATGTAAAACAAAGTAGACATAAAAAAAAATAACCAATGCGGGCCAATAACGTCAACACCAAGGTGGCGATAGGATAATATTATTTTTAATTAAGTCAACTGGTGGTACGTGGTCACCGTCGTCTACCACCATACGGTACACCGGAGGAGTTTCCATTGGCCGTGGAAAAGAGCTCTTTTTACACGTTTCCTGAAGAACTCCATATTGGTTCAGAATTAAGCTCGTTCCACATATACGATTTAAAGCTTCGGCTCCCTTACATTTTTATTATTATTATAGATAACTGGGACAATCCACCGCAGTGATCGTGGAGCAACGTGACCGAATTCAAATAGGTCGTTATTTTATGTAATTAATCTTATCAATTGCGGTGAGCATTGACAGTGACAATTTTCAGACTCAGTTACGAAGAATTTTTCTCATATTTAGTCATTTCATAGAGGCTAGGATGTTGTAGATATGAAAATACGGATCTGGATATCGATACGGATATATGAATAATATTTTACCGGTTGCGGCTACGATTGTGGATATTAAATTATTTCGGATTATCCTATTGTGTCGGATAATTTCGGTTATGGATACAGGATGGTTTTCTACTTGTAAAAAAATAGAACATATTTACAAGTTAACATTTTTATTTTTTGTCTAGGTTATTTAACATTATTATCATGGAAAAAGAAAAACATGAATTTAAATAATAAAAACTGCTTCAAGATGCTCTAGGTTCAGACAGCGAAAACGTGATTCATTTAGACTCTGCCCCTATCCGAAATTATTCGAAATATTTTTTTCGGATTCGGTTTCAGCTTTGGATATATTTTTATTTCGGATATCCAGTAGTTTCCATAACATCCCTGATACAGGCCGGATATGCTTGATATATTACTTTACAATCTTCAATCTAAGTCAGCCATCCTTCCAACCAAACGCTGAACAACGGACGGGGTTATGGCGTCACATCTCTCCTAATTGTGATCGTTGGATTTTGTACTATCGTACATCTTCACCCGTCTGGCTCTGCCCCCTTGCTCCTGGAACCAACCGTGGAAGACCGTGGGTACATATAGCTTAGTAAAATCTAATTAAAGCGGAAACCTCACTTTCCTATTCAAGTGCAATTTTAGTGAATATTTTTTTTGTCTAATTATGAAATTTATATGTTATAATAATTATAGTGTTTTACGATTGCTTGACAATCTAATAAAATCAGAGATATGTCTTAATTTAAAATCATTATTATCAAAAAGTATCAGCCCGTTTGATGAATTAAAAAAAAACGAAGACGAAGATTCCATTTATCTTATGGTTAAAATAAGTGCCAAATCAATCAGGCTAGTAACAAACTCCCAGTTTGTCTTGTTGTAAATTAATGTTCTATACAGAAGTGCGCATGAAAATTATTTACTTAATTTATCAAACGTTACTTACGGCAAATGGCGCGATAAAGATGACGTGGAAGGTGGCAGAGGTCGAGAAGTTCTGACCGTTGTAACTATGTCATAGTGTTATCAATAGCGACTATTATCATAAATATGATTAAAGGCTCTCGAAACAGCATCAATAACTAACGATAACAATGCCCGCGATATTTGAAATCATTAGTACATTTGGAAATATAATTGAACATCAATATTGCTCAAGAATCGCTCGCCGCTTAATCCAACTAAAATCCGAAAACAAAGATGGCTGTCAAAGAAATATGTTCTACGGTGGGTATAAAACTGACTGACTACCTTTCGCTCGGAAAACGAAGACCTTACTTACTGAGGCACAAGGTACAGAGTTGAGTTTTAACAATAAAATACTATAAAGTTACATTCTTGTAGTAATAATAATACATCTCAACTCTCCAATAAAAGCTTAAGTACTCAATAAAAAAAAGGCGTACTTATCTATAAAATTGATGATAGTAAATTATTTTCCACATATTAAAAGTCTAAATTAAATAAATGTGCTTTCAGCGGAGTTAGTTAAGCTTTTTCCGAGGCGAAGTATCTAGCGATTTCAGTTTAAATACGCGTGTTGACTGTGCGCTCGATTTACGGCCGAATGCTTCTTATCGAGCTGATTTGTTCTTGAGAGCATTATCTATTGCTTCAGTTAAGGTCTTTGATACATAATATTACACTCCCTGGCATTTGAATCGAGCCACGTTGTTTTTTGGTTTGATAATTTGGTATTAAATACAAAATTCGCATTTCTTTTATGCGGTGTCATTGCATATTTAATTACTTATTTCTTTAATGAGTATAGATGGGAATTTGATTATTTTTTTTGCTTTTTTTTTACTTAATCTGCGTACTGGATTGAGGGCCTCCATTCAAATAAATTCCATTCAAATAATGATTCGAAAGTGAGAATAAGAATTTATTTCGTAGTTATATCAAAAAAAATACCTCATAACATAACATGAGATAAATGAATAATAATGATAAGGAATTTTCTGCAATATCAACAAAATATTTTTTGTTCAAAATACCATTATAATTGAAATGAATATCTAAACATAATAACATTTAATTTGACAAATATAAATTGAACAATATAATAAAATGTAAATTATATATTTATCTGATCTCGCTATCAACTATTGTTATACGCTATTGGGGTCATATGTGTGCAGTGCAATATGTATGCAAAACCTATGATCGCATTATTTAAACCAATTTTATTTAATATTATTTTTCAAGTCATCATCTCAATAGTCTTCAACATTTCTCAACCTCTTAGTTAATAAATTTGGGACAGGGCACACTTGTACAATTTTACAGGCGTATATATCATCTGATATTGACTTTAATAAAAAACCTTGTTGGAATCCTTGCTTCTTCCGTCAATAAGGACAGACAGACATGAGGTTGACAACCATCAAGGTTTCGTTTTAGTTCTTGGCTTTTACTACTTTAAAATAAGTTTAAAACAATAGTTGAAGAAAACAAGATCTTTAGTATTAATAATAATAAATTACTTACGGTTTTGATATAGAAAGTATATGCAATTTGGTAAATCTTAAAAAAATTTGCAAAATCTGCTTCTGCAGGTTTCCAATCAATGTATTAAATACAATCTCGGGAGAAGAACCGGCAAGAAACTCTAACGAGAATATCGTTCTCATAAGTACAATTTGCAAAAAAAAACTTTTACGAGTAAAAGTAATTTAACCAGTTTATCAAAATTTAATTGTTTTATTATACTTTAGGAGCATCTCTGTCGTAAGGAAGCAATGTTACGGGATAGCCGCAGGCGGGACGGTTATAAGAACGCTATTTTATTATTTTGGAGTGTTCCCCTCAAAAATAATTTCGCTCGAAACTTAACTCGGGAATATTCCCGTTCCAAAATTATATACTTGCGCTCTAAATCTATTACCGACAAAGATTTAATTGATGCTTGATTACGCCTTCTATATTCGGTAAAAACTTCTCGAGAACTGTTTTACTGGATGGGCTGAAATATTAACGGCTCTGCAGTATGAAGGTTTCGTCGGAATTGATAAGGTTTTGAATGTATTCTACTACGTTCCAATGCCACTTTGTAGAAGGATTAGTGTCCAACTAGACTGTCAAAGTTCTTATGCTGTCCGAGGTTATCTATCTAACACCATGACGATCCCAAGCCCATTTGGTAGCGATCATGCCTGTCGAGCCCGGGGATCCGCATTCAATTCTCAGCCGGAACAGATATTTTATGACAGATAAATATTTGCTCACGGATTGTGAGTGATGTGATGTCATATTTGTGTACGTCCATGCCACTCGCAACATGGAACCGTAGTGCAGGCTGTGAGTGTGGGAGGTTTTGTTGTTCTTCCGAATAAGGAGTTATATGCTTTGCGAAAATTAAAAGCGCTCATGAATTTTCACCACTAATGAACATCCAATACAATTACTAATTGGGCCCGAAGTTGTTCAACTCTATCGAACACTTCACACAAGCAGCCTTTGCGTTGCGTTATTACAGGATACGCGTGGTATAAGCTCGCGGGATTACAACGCAAAAAGCCACCTTTTCAATCTAGCAATCAGCTAAACAAACGATCGATTTACGTAACATGGCTCTACGAAGCGCCCCGCATCCGAATTCTGTCTGCGGCAGGCGATGTTTTCGCTTACCCTAAAATTCGCGATATATTGGCCTGTTTCCTTTACAACCTCGAAGGGATTTGCGTGTGAAAGGAGAAATGTAACGGTGTCAGCAACAGAGTCGTTAAATTCGAGATGCTTTGGGATCGCGGGAGGCGAAAGTCTTCCTGCCGGGGTTTTACGAGTTTTGTATGCCTCCGAAATCGACTTGGAGCTGATTCCGGAACTCATTTGACAAGTTTCGCATCATCAGAAGTGGGAAGTGTTGCGTCATTAAATTGGATTGTCACTAAGATGCCTTTGGTGAAACAAAATGTTCTACCTATATCGGAAGATTTCTCTATAATTGTGTTGTAGTTATAACAATATATTACTGCCTATTGTAAATGGAAAATGTATTTAGCATTTAATAACACTTCAAACACAAATAACATGGCAAAATTACTATCAAATTTCATATTGAAACATATTTTTAAATGTCATTATTTCATATTGAAATATATATTTATAATGTCATTATGAGTTATTTATTATAACGTTAATATGTATTTTAAATTCTTAACCTCTATAGAACACATGTTTGATATTATTTTAGGAATTCACATTAGCAACATTCGGAAAAAATTGTAATATCCTAAACAAGAACGCTAAATGAACGTTTTTTTTTCGGCACCATATTTTTGTTATTTTCACATACATATTTCTATGAAATATTGATGATCGGGATGAGACTGATCGGGGATTTCACTAGTATGTCTTGTCTCGTGCTCGGCGTTTACGTCATTCCCACTTATACCTGCCTCTCGGTCGATGTGATTCCTTTACTTTTACTAACACCGAGACACCAATTTTCTAATATACACTAAATTTCGTTCTGTAAGCCTTAAATTAGTATCGCTCGATGTACCCGCTATCTATTTGCGAAATAATGTAGGGTTATTTAGGTGTGACACACACTTACCTTTCCCTCGTAACACCACTGTCAGCGCAAGCAATAAACGTCAGGTAAAAATTGGATCCCAAACTTGTCCCTTTGCATTCAGACGAGGATATTGTGTCTCTTTCACTAATTGGCTCGCAAGAACAAAATAGCTACGTATTCCCGACGTACCCGAAACAGAAACACGATATAGGCATTTTATCTCACGAAAAGGTCAAATGGAATTTTAAGAATTCAATTGGTATGACTTAGGCTTGTGTAAAATAATTATCCACTGTTATTTTGGGTCGATCTTTAAATAAGTGTCTTTCTTATTCGGGCGCAATCAGTTCGCTCTGCTCCGGTGTTAAATTAAGACATTGAATGTCGGCTATTTTCTTTTCGCCCCGATTCTCGATTAGCAAGAGTATAAAGTCTTTCGATACCACCAACATGGAAAGTAAAGCAATACACGAGCTCGCCGGGAAGAACCATTTCCTTTAATGTTTCCATGAGTCTCTAGAACTAGAGACCGTGTAACAACGTATCTGTTCGTTGCCTTTTAATAGCCCAAGAACGAACAAACTGCCAAGTATTAAGTTTTATCAACCATCTGCACGAATGTCACGTCTTTATTGCTACTTATTCTTTGTCCTCGTGAATGCAGCGGCCGCGTAAAGGACGGAAATATGATTGCATCTCGCTCCTAACTTGTGGTTCTTACCGCTCAAAAAGGTACAGGATCGTGCGTCCCTTTCGTACATAGGTGTTCGATTAAATAAAAAATGGCGTACCTGAACCGGTCCCCTGACATGTTTATACATTTTTCTTACTATTGTGTAGGGATTTTTTTGTTACGAATTTTCGATTGAGATAGAACCGTGAGCGTTATTAAAAAAGTTTCCCGGGTAATTCTCGTGGTGATTTTTCTGGATGCCCGCGAATTTTTGGGAATTTATCGCTTCGCCTTCCAAGTTGTTCGGGTTTTGTGTAGTTAACATTGATTTATTAGGCGAATTAGAGGAAAGTATCCGGTCGAATTAAATAATTCTAACACTGACGTAGTGTTTAACTGTTATTACTCTCGCCCTTTTAGCTTTAATAGCCTATTAGCGTGTTAACTATTTAATTATGTAGGTGACTTACAGTGAGACTTACTTTGTCCACCAACAAATGAGTTCAAACTCTAACACGAGCCTAGGTAATTTTTTTTATTTCCTCGCAAACAGTGTAGTAATTTGTTTAGTGGGAGAAAAATTATTTTTATTAAAATTATTAAGTATACTTAATCATACATAAAGTACTGTGGAGAAAAGGTTATTAGGTGTTGCTGGGGGTTTTATTTCATAAATAATAATCATATAAAGCGTCAGTTTGTATCAGTTGTGATCCTGTTTGACATCTGAGGCGTCCCAGGTACGATCATCGAGAGGCGGCGTTTGTTATGTTTGTTCACGGGTCTTACTTGTTAATGTATCATGTATGTATGTTCAATAATTCTCAAGAAATTCTAGTGCGGGTTGTGTACTGTATAGTTATAAAGATTTCAAAAAACAACATATATATTAAATGTCATATTACATAGTATTAGTATATAATATCATAATATTCAGTATAGTGTATTTTAATTTTCGAAACATATTGATGTATTTAATATAAATAGTACATAGTTAGGATTGTATTTTTTAATATACAAAAACTAAATACTTAGAAAATAAAAATACATCACCATCTATATGAACATAGTAAACCATAATAATTAAAAAGACAATAATCTTTCATACGAATCTTTCGACTTCGATTCACCGCTTGTGATTCAGTTACATAGATTACAGTACAAAGTCAGAAACGTACTTCCAACGTACTCGTTTCACATAAACAAAACCCAAATGAAAGCTTGATACAGGACAATAGAATCGAAGCTGAACGGGATCGAATCGTTTGACATGCCAGCACAATTTAAAAATAAAAAAGTTCAATATGGCGCGCGCTCACAGCTGACTGCTTCACCTTATGATAGGGAAACCAATTGTTATAAATTTAAAAGACACAATAATAGATTTAAATTTAGAAGCAATACGAAGTAGCTGCAACGTTAACCATGGTATTGGGTGGTCAATGCAAGCCACTATTAATTGGATGCCTCCATTGTGTGGTATGTGGTAGTTTCTGGGGGGCTTTTCGTAACAATTTCATTCGTTCAGTCATTTCATTCCTTTCGTAGATGAACCAGTGACAGACAGGTTTTAGCGTTGAAATTAATTGACTGATTTTATTTTTATTTGTGGTATAAAAATAATTAAAAACCGTTTTTGCATACATTCCTTGAATGTAAAAGCCAAGAAATTACCATGTTGAATTCTAATGTGTTTGTAGTCTTTTATCTCTTTCACACTAATGATTTGATAAACGACGTATTCAGTTCAGTTTTAAGTAATGTATAAATAGGGAAAATCTTGCGTAAAAGACAGAAAATTGATCAACTATCTCGATATGATCCATACTCCAAAGCTTCGTCCGTTAACTTGTGCAAAGGCCGATTGTTAGACATAGAATATTTTTCGCTTGATGCTGAAAAACATGTAGTGAAAATTAACTGTGATCTGTAAAATATTGATTTCTTTTTTCTTGTGTAAAGTGGGCATTTGGAGATTTTATTTTTCTTGGAATAGTTTCTAAGAATATATATTGCAACTTTTAAATAACATTTCTAAACTAATTCAGTCTCATGGTAATGTTACATTATAAAATATAAACGATCTGTACATATTAAATCCGTGACAGGGCGGAATCTAATAATTTGTGATAATTTTTAATGTGTATTTGTTAATTTTTAATTTTAATGTGTATTGTTAAGACTACATGTGGTATTTTTTGTCTGCTTGTCCGTATGCTATAGCATCGGAAACTTCTAATCAAATTACTAAGGTACTTGACAAATATAAAATTTATAAGCACCTGATAAAAATGTAGGATGATTATTTTGGTTGTGGGTACCAGTAATATTTGTTAACGTAAAGATATAAGTTCTCAAAGCGAAATGAAAGCAGGTTAGCAGGATTCAATTTATTTTTCTGTTATCACTAGAATTCCCGTAATTATGGATACTTATCAAACTGAAAAACACTTGATATCATGAGCTTTTACATTTATTATTCACCTCATACATTTTTCAATATGGCTGCTGCCGAATCTTCCGTCCATCAATCAGTGTAAAGCAGTTCCAAAAATAAAATGATATGTTGTAAAAATAATCACATTATTGATTGAAAAAATTAAAGTTTATCAATAAAAATGTGTCCATACATAAAGCGTTAACAAGAAAATTTTAGGAGTGTCTGGTAATGAGAATTTAATAAAAAATAAAAACACCTCGTGTAAACGAATAACAATTATTTTGAACGTGACAAATAATTGTAGACGAAATAACTATTTCGGAAACGAAACAATAAAGGATTAACAATCTGTTGCAAATAAACATGTTCAGGTGACAAAGTGTACCTATGACTCCAAAGTAACATTGTAACGTACTTAAAGTATTCCAACTGTAGGGCGTGTATTAATATCGTCACATAATATATATAGCAATATGGATTCATTCACAAACACAACGCTCTCCCTGGCACCATGTTCGAGTAAAGGAAGCTATTAACGTACAAAAAGTAAACCCGAACTTCGGTAGTGTTTAAAATAACGAACAACAGATGTTTAAAATACATTGAATGTAGAGGGCAATGTTACGGGGACATACCTTCGATTTTTGTTTTGATATGACGTGTATGCTAATTGACATGAGAGCATGTTATAAACGAATTGTAATATTATCTTCTACTCGCACACAAAACTATAGAAATATCTAAAAGTAAGATGAAGTATTTTTAAAGGGATTGAAATACAATTTTTTTATTTACAGCTTCGCGTTAAAATTATAATTTTAAATTACAATTTTTTAAGACAATTTTTGACTACGCGACTACGCGAATCAGTCGTCTATAGTATTTTAATCAACGATTTACATATTTATTACGCTCAAGCCGCCATGTTGTGACGACAGAAGAACTACCTGGCGAAGGGTTGCGTCTCGCTCTTCAGATGAGAGTATTTGCGTCAGACACTTCGCATTGTTCTGTTATCAATTATCAGATCCCAGTCTAAACTTTAGGGTTGTTTTAAAACATTGCAACTGAAGTTTACAAGTTTGTTGCTCGAGGCGTAACTACGCTCGTTGTATTTGTATTATTGTCCATCCACAAGTACCTCTTAGTGTGTAAGAGGCTCCATTCTGAGTCTACCTACTAATAAACACAATTAAACTTTGTTGTAATTGCATTTATAATAAATAAAACTTATTTTGTCTACATCCAACAAAAGCGCGCTAAACAAGAAGGAAGTGTCATTCTCGTCCTAGTGATGGGATTCCCGTCCCGGTGGCGATAGTGATGCGCTTAATCCAATTACCGATGTGCCCTCTAACACTACCTACTGTTTATGATGTATCCTCTGCATCTGTAAGAGGTCGCTTGGTTGTCAATCAATGTAAAGCCGATGTTTAATGATAATTATAATGTTTCTTGTAATGCGATTGGTAGAAAAGATACAGTACAGTAGATAAATTTCGCGTCACTCGTCAGCTGTTACCATACAAAAATATTGTGGCAAGTGTCCATATAATACGCGATAAATCAAAGGGAATTACTACATTTGATACGTAAAGTGTGTTAAGACGTGACTCATATATTCACGGCTAGTAGTTTCTTCATGGTTGTAGATATGGTATTAATCACCGGGTTTGTTTTTGTAAAATAACACGTCCCACGACTATATGCCCCTACCATACAATTTTAGTGTTGTTGTTAATAATATGAACCACATTATATCATATAATGTAATATTGTTATATTGATTTCAAAATATATTGATAAATGTCTTATTAAAAAAAAATTCATCACGATCTGTATTGTTCAGATGAGCTTATACCTCTCTTCATTTGAGAGGAAAAGCCCTTATCCTACCTTTCTGATTGACTTTACAGACTTGACACATCTTACAGTGCCTTATGTGGAACTCTTTGTGTATAGAGTTTCTCACTTTATTTTTCTTCACTAAACATGTGTAAATTAAATTAACCTCCAATAATTATATAATTTGGTAATTAAGCCATACAGGAAACGAACACGGGTGTCTTGTACTGGAGACATAAGATTAAAAATACATGGCAGTTAAAATTTAACAGGAATTTACAATGATTAATTTGACTTAACTCCCATTTTGGATGGAGACAATTTTATTATTTATTTCCCTTTGTTATGATAAAGCAGAGATTACATACATGTGCAATATGAAGTTGTCGTTATATTTTGATACAATAGTTGTTAGAAGTAAAGTTAGCCGAATAACGAAAACATATTTCATAGCCATTTAGCTTCGGCCTATCAACGCCACTGACTTCCCGGAAACTTCATAAACACATTAAAATTCATCCGTGTATCCCCGAAAACACTATCCCTTTCACTCTTCAAGCTACACTATACGTGTGAAAGAGACAGTACAATGAGCAATTTACACAGCTTTTAGGCGAGGTCGTAAATCTACTTTTGCGTCGATCGTTGCGCGAGCGCATACAAAGTGGATGCGCCGACGTACTCGCGATAAGCCAAATGCGAAATCGAATAGGTTACTTAAAATATATCTTATCTTGATAATAAATTGCCCCGTGGTCAGTACTGGTCTAAGGAATGGTTTCCAATACCTTCGGTACTGGAACAATTTGATGTGATAACATTGGTGAGAACTTCGCGCTAAGAGCGTGTTTGTTTTATAGATAAAGTTGAAATGTTTTCTATGCTAGTGATATGATTTTTTTATTTATCTCGTTTTAAATAATGCACTAATAATATTGGAATTGTCGACATGTCTTGTGGCTGTTACTTATCTTTTCAAAGTGATAATGTAGAAATCATCAAATGAAATATATATCAACAATTTTACATAATGATTAACTATAATGTCAACTTAATTAATTAGTTTATTGATCCCTTATTCCAATATATTAAGATCAGATTTAATTTCATTTTGAATGAATAAATTTGTAAATGCCTTAAAAGTATGCATCTACTTATTAGTCTCTGGTGAATTGTAATAACGTTTGAAATGTCTAAATCTCAAGACTCAGTAAAATGGCGCAGGAATTACTTGTCTATAAATCGTACTACTTATACGGCTAAGATGTTTCGTGAGAGACACAAATGATTATTATTTATTTTGTAATAATCATGTATCAAGTTTCAATTCAGAACGATTCGCTCGGCAGGGAGGATCCGAAAGAGTTGTGCTATAGGGTTTTTGTAGTAACTTAATATAAAATACACATGATTTAATAATAAACCAGGAAAAAACATATCTAAGATTCAAACCCCAGACTTCTCGTCGTACACACTTATACAAAAATAGTTCATATATTATACATATATGCATGATTTTTTAAATTTAATACGACGCAACGAACAACGTTCGATAATTTTTAACGAAAAACGCGACATCCATTATAATTTAAAACGAAATTCATATTACATTATCTTGTCAAGTAACAATTCGCAACACTCATCACGACGGAACATTAGGTACTGTTTCAATTTACAAAGGCAAGACCAATAACCTTTATGTAACAAGGTTTAAGGTTGAAAGTGGAGTGACGAGCGCGCGAGATTTTGAGATTTTGAGATGCGTTGCGAAATGTTTCGGTACATTATCGGAGTCCTGATTTAGCAACACTTTCACGTCAACGCCTGTCAGCTTTTCTTCGATACTTAGGATACTTGGTTATATAAAGACTGCTAAAAGTTCCGCGTAGAATGTTTGAACAACGCTGTACTTTTGTTATCAAAGGAAACATGATTTCAAAAGTTGTCTATAAACTTTATTTTGCGATTTGTTAACGTCACAAATAAGTTTGCATTCAAGGAATAAGATCGGTTCTTAGCTGGTTCGATTTGTCTCATCATCAAGAGCCCAACTGGTATGAAGTCTGGTCATTGTGCAAGGTGATCAATGATGCTGTGACACGAGACTCCGAGGCATCCCTGAAGCGCGGGATGGCTGCTGGGAGATTTTTAATAGGTGGGATTCTATGTTACCTATAACTTACCCGACAGTTATAGTAATTACATATGTTATTGGCTTTGTTAAATTATTTCCTTTTTTTCTCTTGATAACACTAAAGTTCGTGAATAACTACGAAGTAAAATAAAAAGAAAATTAGTTTACAAATTGAGCAGAAAAATACACTGAATTGTTTTGTTTTTGTCTATTGAAATATGAAGAATTTTAATCTTTCAAAAACTGTGTCCAAGATGTCAGTAGATACCAAATAAAAAATACTTAGTTGACAAGCATAGGAGAAAAGGGGTACATAGTTTTCTCTTCACTTTCACATGTTAATATCGAGGTCAGTTTATCTAATAATGTTATTAAAAACAAATACATATGTATTGATTACTAGTATCAAAAAAACGTTAATATAATAAAGGGATTTAAAATGTTAAATAGAAAAGAATTGATAGAAAAATATACAAATATCCATTAAAAGAGAATAAAAGTATATCATATGACTGTGATATTTTTATAAAACTAGATACAAACTTAAAACTTTAAACTTAAGGTCATTTTAATACAAGCTGTGAATAATAGAGGAACTCCCCTACATGTATAAATGAGTTACCGAATTTGAAAACAGTTACATCATGTCATGGTACACTTCATAATCTGAACCAACAAACACTTTTATAAATTTCTTCGAAACTTACAAACGACATTTACAAACTCAAAACATCGAGCTAAGTTCATTACACTAAGTAAATAACACACTTTACAGAGATCGTAAAGCCGTCTGTAGTAAAAACGAAGCACCCTTAAAGCGAAAATTCGAAACGAGTACAAAAATAGAAAAGAAAAGATAAAAGATAAAAAAATAAACTGTAATAATCGTAGCAATGGAACCGAGCTACTTTTATAATTCAGAACCATAGCGAGGCTTGTTTAATAACTGGACGTTAAAGATAATTAAAACGGAAACTGGCTGAATTTCTTTGTCAGCTCTCAACAGCTACTGTTACAAGAGTTCCCTTGTATTCGGGACTTGAAACTCAGGTCGCTTGAACCCGGTCAGTCGTGACATACTTAGAATACTCTATATTTTACTACAGATATGTTACTTATAGCCCAAACATGAAACGAAAAGTTTAAGAAAGTTTAAGCTGTCACGATTTTAAAGTATTTGAGAGAAAATTGGACATCGATAACCCATAACTGTCTTTGCTTTGTCTTAGCTTTGGGCGGTAAAAGTCCATATAGCGACAGCTCGCTTTTAATCGTAAAAGAACGCCTGAGACAAGCAACTGCAAGCAAGGTTGTCAGCTTAATGAGTGAGCTTGATGAGGTGAAAAAGCCATGAGCGCTTTCTAAAGTGGACCTTCCACCATTTGGGTTAGCCACTAAACCGCACCGGACTCAAGGTAGACAGACGCTTTCGCAATTATGATGAGTGATCCTCCCCTGCAGTGGAACTTATTACAAAAGCTTCGTCATATATTGATGATGAGGTTGTATTTTTATTAAATATATACACAAAGTAACGGCATCGTGACTTAAATTCATTGTCACATTATTTTCAGCGCTAAGTACTGGGCAGAAACGCCCGGAAACAAAGCTGACAGTCGATGAGGATGGTAAATAAGTGTTTCGTGCTGTAATATTTATGTAATACGTGACTACACTGGCTATATAACCCGTTGAGAGGGTGGATTGTTGAAATAGCTTGGTTCAAAGTAGTAACACTTATATGACATGTGTTACAGTCAGCCATCTACGGTAACAATTGGGACAGTTCGGCTTATTTTGACTGACAAATGTACTTCTGTTCCAAATTTAGAAACTATTACATCGTAACCAGGTGGGATACGTTCTCGGGAGTACATAATCAAAACAGGCAACAAAACGATTAACGACCACTTATGTTTCAGCGTTAGTTACATGGCGTCAGTTGTCAATTTACCTTCATTTGTAGTTTATCATCAGTAATCCAGTGTCAGTGAATCAGTATACGTCAGTCATTCCCTCGTTATTACTTTATTTTTAAAAATCATCAAAACATTTGTATAATATCACTTGTTTTCCTTATATGTTTTACATAATATGTTATGTTTATTGCACATTCGTTTGGTTGTTTTATTATATATTATGAGGAAATAAAAGTATCATTCTTTCGTTTTTCTGTCGACTTTATTGTCCGTATGTTTTTTTATTGAATGTGTTACGAGACCATTAAGTCTAATAATATTGTGATTACCAAACAAGTTTTTATTCGGGTCAACGGTTGCCAGATTTCGTGCACATGTGCGTAATTCGGGCCAGGATTAACCGAATCGCGACAAGGGAAATTGCGCCCTAGATTTGGACGAATTCGTGGATCGAGTAATAAACAGGTCGATCAGCGGATCATGTTATTGAATCATATTTTATCGTTCGTTCATAGACCGGTTATAGATTTAGCGATAAATCAAGCTCTTATCAATACGCGTTTTCAGATTATTGATAGAACGGTTAGGTCAATTTGAATACAAAATATTGGAAATTAAAAATCGATCTCAACCTATACCTGTTTCATTGTTAAGCTCGGATCTTTTTACAATGGGAGAGAAAAGCCCACAGTAAGACCACGCTCGCGAAGTGCGGATTGTTAGACTTCCCTCGCTTTTGAGAAGATTATAAGAGGTCAGGTATGGAGGTATACTTGGGAGGTCTTTTTTCATCGAAGATTAGAGTGTGAAGAAATTAATGTTGGCTCGCCTGTGCCTCATGACTTGAAGTTAAGTGCAGTAGCCTCCTTGATGTACAAATAACTAAGATATTACTATTAAGTGCCAATATATATGTGTATGTGTGATGTAAATTGTATATTAAATTAGATTTGATAGTCGTTACTTGTTGTTAGAATATTTGTTACTGCTTTGTATGAATATGGTCACACCTGGAGTCAATTATATAAACATTCCTGAGGACTGAAATAGAACTAGATAATTGAAAAATAAAACATACACTTAAGGAATCCTATTGATATTTTGATGCTCATTATATGTGCCTTTCATTTATAAGACCGTATTAGTAAATTTAGTGAAAGACTAAAGCATATTAAACTTTCAAGCTGTTATTGTAACAGGAAATGGGTTCTTAGAAGCATTGAAATCATTGAAAGCAGATGCATGCACGCCCTCGTGCAAAAGTTCAAGAGTTATTGTAACGATTAGATTATCTCCAAACCATCTATTGCGTAATCTTCGCGGAGACAGCATCAAGTGAGAGAACGAAGCGGGAGATAGAGAATAGAGCGGGACAACGTTATTGGGAATTGAACTGTGTTTGGAATATGTTTGAGAAGACTTGAAATTTACATTTTAAACTTAAAACTTCGTGAGGTTCCTCTAGCTTCTACTGTTACTGTGTTTGTATGGTTTTTGAAATAAATTTAACACGTTAAACCACAAAAAAATATCATCTTTCTTTCCAGAATAGAATAAACCAAGTAGCTTTTTTATTTCTCTGTGTGCTCTTAGTTCTTTTAAATGACGCAATATATTTTGATGCGATTTTAAGTTACTGAATTTCTTCTGTAATGTTAATGGATAAATATATACATGTGTAGAGAAGTCTTCCTCTCATGTTCAGTGAAGCGGGCGCTTAATGACTATTAAAAATGTTATTTTAAACCTTGTAAACAACTATTATAGACCCATCAACTAGTGATCGGGATTTATATTTGATTTCAGATTATAATCTATCTTCCATATCGGGTGTCAACTGTAGTGTCTGCTTTGAACATTTTAATAACGCATGAGGCTCTTAAAAGCGTTTGAAAATTACACCTCACGTAAAATATAACCAGGGAGGAGGTGCCAATAAAATTGCTCGCAACATCGAAATCTTTCGGATCATTAGTTTGACACTTGCAATTGTTCAGACGATCACAATGGCTCACCGGTACGCCCACAAAGCAGGTTAAAGGTTGGCCATCTTTTAAATACGACTTCATATTGTGCAACAGTTTTTTGGTAATAATAATTTTTTTTTTTGGCCTTTTAATGAACGCAAACGGGTGAAGGTGTTTTGAATGGATCATGCGTGTCTGGAGTTCTTCTAAATAATAAATAGTAATAGAGATTAATTGAAGGTCGTCTTGCTTGAAATTACGACATTACACTAATGGCTTATGCAAAATGTGACGTAATCTAAATTTCAAATCCATATGCTTCTATGAAGGAAAATATCGTGAAGTCGAGCTTGAGAACTGTCAATGTCTGTCTTAGCTGCATGTAGCTGCGAAATCGCATTTGGGCAACATAGTGGATTGTGTTCTTAAACTCTTTCATTGTGAGAGAAAACTCGAGCTCGGAACTGAAATTATAACACTGATGACTATTAAAAACAAAATTTCATTTCACAATCAGTTTTAAGTGACGTGCTATTTATTGAAGCTTTCCAAATAAAAAATAATTGAACATGTCTGTTATCTGTGCGCTTAATGAATCGTCGATTGATGTCATATCCAAAAAGTAATCCTCCGAATTTCAGTCGTTAATTATTTTTATTAAACCCAACTTTTACGAGACATTCTTTTATTCCGGCGATATCCAATACGACGGGTTTTATGCCGCAACGCAAGCAACGCTATGCTTTTATGAGTCGTTTCACTCTTTTCATGGACCAGTTATCGATATGTGGCACGTATTAAGTTTAACAGCCGTCCTGATTTCCTACTACCTGTGGGGTATGTTTTATGCTGAAGACTTACCACATTTAGGTCGTCGAAGGGCATAAATTTAGCCCTTGACGACGCTAAAATTACTAGTTTCATAGCTTCTCGGCCGGATTAATTTTGACCAAGCTAAGTTTTTTGACGTGACTGCCCCCGTAAAAGAGAAACTAACTAATGTGTGTATGGGAAAGCGAGGACGGTCGGAATATGCGTCCGGAATGCCTAAACCTACGAAACTAAAGGGAATCACTTGAACGGGACTTTGGAAGTCGATCAAAGTGGGATTTACGTTGAGACCCGTTCAGGCTCGGGCACGCGGAGGGTTGGTTAAGTCTTTCAAATTGAAATTTTGTTTTTGTTTATTTAGATTGTCAGGTGAGCTCTCCCGGTTACGGTCTGGAGTGTACCTACTGAAATTGGTTTTCGATACTTTTGTTTTTATCTATTCATATAAATATTGTTTGCTCAGCTACAATTTATGCTAAGATATTTTGGAATCTGTCTTTGTGTGTTCATAGTATTATAACTTGTCTGAGAATCCAAATATTGTGTATGGTAAATTCGTCAGTGTGGCACCCCTGTTTGTTAATAGTTTTCATCCGCTAAGTCCTATGCTCTCAACCTAATCCTCCTTGGTGTTTTGCTGCACTGTAGTCGGACTAGACTCAATTTGCATAAGTATTTTATCAAGATCCAGTTATTCATTGCTTTGCGAATGCACTTGCTATCTTGATAATTAAAGATTTATTTGCCACGTGTGTTACAATCTACCTAGATCTTTAATGAAACTTAAATATTTTTGTACATAGAATTATATATCGATAGGAAATCATTTAGGTCTAAATTACTAAAATTGATCTTTTCTCAAGGGACATGTTCATAGTTTTTACTTCAGGTTTACGTTTATTTATGTTTTAAACACAGCTACGGATGTTCACTGACGAATTTGAAATAAGTAGACCGCGATATTGTCTAGACTAACTCAGTTTGTAGTGGACTCTGTCTGCAGAAAAAAGAGTTCTGATTTCGTTTCCCGCCAGTATAATTCTTTTTATGATAGATATATTTTTTATTACTAAAAGTAACAAAGCTTTATTATTATTAGCTTAGCGACCACATTGTACAGTCTACATAACTATAACTACACATTAATGTTAATTGTCATTGTGTGTTATGCGTGTAATGTTGTTTTCTGATTTTGGATGTTCGTGGTCCTTTTTTATACAATGTCCATATCCAGGTAATCTCGGTGGTCGTGTGTGAGGATCTCAGAATCTATCATTCCTGAAATGGAAAACTTTTAGTGTTGTAGTTATCAGTTAAAAAATTATAATTAATATTAATTTATCTAGACACTAACAATGTGACAAGAGTACCATGGCACAAAACACCTCAATACTGCATTTTGATAACAACATTAGAACGATTCATGTCCCCATGTCTTAGCTTTCGGGAATAGCAAACTAAGACAAGAAATGTTGTTCCAATGTTGGGATGGTGTGAATATGAAATTTGTATCAGGATATGGATACGGATATGTGATTAATATTTTACGGATACGGATACGAACTTGTATTTATTTTGGATTATCCGATAGTTTCGGATAATTACAGTTACGGATATTACATGATTTAGGATTTATAAAAAATATAATAAATTTACAAAGTAACAGTTTGACCTTATTTGTAGGTATTATAATAATAGAAAAAATTCAATAGCCTTAGGAATTAACTGTCTAAAGATTAGAACGAAGCGACTAGTGTATCGGCTCGGCTTGCAAAAACCTGTTGTAACGTTCATTTAGACTCTGCTCCTATCTGAAACTTTTTTATCGTATTCGGTTACGGTTTCGGATATCCAAGAGTTTCGGTTACGCTAACGGAGTTCCGTAACAGCCCTGTTCCGAAACAAAGTCGAGGCAAACGTACTCGTAAGACTGACTCGTCATGTGCAACTTCGTATTGGAACACGTACATTAGTTAATCTTTAATTTATTAATTGAGGCAGTTATTAATAATATGTTATTAAGATTATTATTTAATACTTGTTTTATCAATTCAAGTTGTTACTATTGAAGTGTGTTTTAATGTTAATTATATTCTCTTCATCATTTGTCTTATTATGGTAACATGATGAAGGAAGTTTAAGTAACGATGAATCAAAAATTTTAATCAGGGATGTTATGGAGCTCCGTAACCGTAACCGAAACTAATGGATATCCGAAATAAAGCAATATCCGAAACCGTAACCGTTTTCGATAAATTGTTTCGGATTATTTCGGATAGAAGCAGTGTCTACATGAAACACGTTATGATAGGTTTTCGCCCGCCGCGACCATACTCTAACCGCATCATTCTTATTTAAGAATTGTTATTATTTCATTTTAAGACTATTATTTTTCTGTGATTATAATATCAGATAATACCTAGAAATATAGTCAAATTTTGTTATACATCATATTATTTTTCCAAGTTGCAAATTACTTGATATCCATATTCGAAATTATCCAAAACAGTCGGATAATCCGAAATAATTTAATATCCATAACCGTAGCCGCAACCGGTAAAATATTATTCATATATAACATCCCTAATTTTAAAACGTCATTACAACACATAAATTTTCAATTCTTTAGGCATCCTTTTACATTGTAATGTAAAGGTGATAGACGTAAGTTAAGTGCAGATTGATATTTTATTTTCCATTTCCACTTGCTTCCCTTTAATGCTAATTATTTATGTAATTGGGTTGAAATATCGGTAAAAACACAAAAATCGTGAGTCCCTGTTACAGTTCAATGTATAATGTCCGCGATGACATAAGTGTAAAATCATACGTTATTAATTCTTGAATACCCTAGCATGTAAAAGGTAGTTTTATAGGTGGTTAAAACAACACATCACATCACAGCCCTCGAAAGCTCGTGGACAAAAATAAATATGTCACATAAAGTAATTTAAAACACTATTATAGTCCACGAAATAAGAACAGACAAACGAAATAGTAGTGCAATATTCAGCGTCTATAAAACTCAGCGCAGAAGGAAGCTTCCAATCAACACGTCCATCCTTACACGATCGGACCACTTAATGTCTGTCAGTGTGTTTTTAAACAATCTTCTCCATATATTATGTTAACTAGGGAACCATGTGGCATCCACTACTGTTCATCACATTGTTTACTGTTCCCATAACTATAAAATAACCACAACAGGGTTGAAAATCGCGTAAACTTCCCAACTCCATTCCACGTCGCGCCAACTTTGTACATTCTGCTCTGTGTGTTTTGTCATTCAATTTTGAGTCTTCAACGGCCGTGATAAGGGGTTTGCGGGTGTTTTTGAAGTGTTTCGGGCTTGTTATCGGGAAATAGACGTCTGTCTTTGTTTGCGCTTCAACAGATGAGAAGCAGCCGAACAAAACATTTTGGATGTTAACAGTTTTCAAACAACAATTTCTGGTTGGTTAATCCATCGTCGTTATTTCCGAGATTTATGGCACCGAACACCTTTTTATGGTTTTATTAAAGAACCACGGCTTGGCAATTAGAATGCACAGATTCAAAGAAACATTTTAGTTGTAATAAATATTTTATATACGGACTTGTAAACGGCCCTTTCTTCGTGACGACAAATATGGTGTTTAAGTTTTGTATAACATTACCGGTGTAACAACATAATTGAAAATGCTGGAAATAATTGAATGACCGTCTCGATCATTTCATCAGTCGTTTTTTAAACTTCGTGTTTGTTCCATTTGAAATTTGCCAACATATTCATTGCAGTAGCTATAAATAAAACTCAGAACAATATTTAAATATCTTTTAACAGGATTTCCATAGAGACTTCAGCCTCCTGTTTAACGGGAATAATTCTATTTAGCGGGATAAATAATTGTGGTTATAAAAGAAGTCATAATACATAATTTAAATACGAATTGAGGTTTCCGATTGATGTCTTAACATTAAGACAGAATTGATTCGAGACAAAACTTTTCCGAATTTGTTTTGGCCAATACTGCCTGAAAAACTATGAAGGCGTATTTAAGCTGCAGTGGGTAGAAAATGTGATGAATCCTTTCCTTGCCTATCATTCGTTGTGGCTTATATATCGACACCATGTTATTTAAACATTTCAAAAAACGTTTAATTACTAATAATTACATTTTTATTATTAGTGTAGATTATGGTTCGGTACAAATGAATCGTAGTTTCTTTTGTTCTTAGAAAAAAGGCATTTATTTCTCGACGAACTTTCTTAGAAAATTTTCATGACAAAAAGGCACTCTGAAAGGAGCACTTCAAAAAAGTATGAAATAACGCACGGTATCCTACCGGAAGTCGGGTGCCGGAAGTCGCTAGGCTTCCCGGAAGCGCTAGAGGGCACTCGGGAGCGCCCAAAAAAGTATTTAATCGTACTGCAACCTCCGACAAGAAAGGACGTGGTACACACGTCATTTTTACAACAATAATATTTGAGTAGAGTACACAAAGGCTCTTTAACAAATTTTAATTATCTTTTTGTAACAAAGTGGAATGTTTGCTGAATGCTCGCTGACCACATTTTTTATTTTATTAGCGGGCAAAATGTTTTGTACATTTAATAATAGTATGTAGCCCTCGCTTTGATTCGGGAAACAAGATCATCACGTCATTATTTGGTAAAAACTACATGACAATTTGTGTAGTAATTTTTGAAACTATAATATTCAAACAAACGGGTAAATGAAAACGATTTCATAAATATATAGTATGATTCTGTAGCTTTGTATTGAGCTTTCTGCCAAGCGATTCGGGTACGATTCTGGGTTGGGGCGAACGTATGCGAAATATAAATGTTTGTTCTAGGAACTTGTTACGTCGTACTTTATTTATGTATGTCCATGCCATCCAAGAAACGGAATCCTGGAACAGCCCGGGCTTACAATGTAAATATACCCGGTAAGGTGTACATGCGCTTATTAATTAATTACTTAGTAGAAGTGCGATAGCATTTTATTAGTCTTTATGTTTAGAACATTTTTTCTTCGAATTATGTAATGAAGCAAAAAATTGATGAATATTGTCAGTTATTTCTAAACGATTCGTCAGATAGAAGTGGCTGACTGTGACATTGGTCTGGTGTGATAGTGGCGTGGTGGGGGAAACCGCCACACGCTTCGCGAAGCAGTTTCAGTGTGTCTTCCATACGTCACTTACGCAGTTTTATTCACACCTTTGAAAACATGGAGAACCTTCAGATATGCTGGGTTTCTTGAGACGTTTTCCTTCATCGAATATTATATGATAATATTTTTAAGTAATGACAGATAATTCTAAATAATTGTAAAAGTTTTATCAAAGTTAGATTAGCTCTTGCAGGTTCTAAATTTGTTTGTAATCCAGTCTTTTGTTCATTTAAAGGGACGCACGGACGACATCGGTGCTTCTCTAGGGAATAGGGAAAATTATACCCACGAATAATTTTATTTGAATACGTCCCGCAGTTGTTAATGTTGTAATTTAAACAAGATAAATATTTACAATTCCGAATAACATAATATTAATGTTTTAAGGTTGTTATTAAAATCCATTTCTTACAAGAATTTATTGGCACTAATTTATATTAATAATGAAATTGTGACACGCTCGATTAATTTGGAGTAATTGTCGGTCTGTGCACATATGACGTGGAACCTGATAAACAAATTTAAATTTTTCTGGGTATATATAAATAATATTGTCGATCAATACCCGCGGAATAGGAAATTAAAGCCGATTTTTCTTTCTGTTGAGTCTGTCTGGTATTTTTGCATTTGCAATATATTTTTTTTCACTATGACATAGAAGAATACGATGTGGTTTCCAAGATCATTAAAAATATATTTTGGAAGGTTTATGTGTGTATTATATTTGAATTATATTCAAGATAAAAAGTAAAATGTACTATTAAATTAGTGGCTGTTGAAATTTTATAACGGAACCTTTGACTCCACACTAGTCGGTCTCTTAATCAAGTTGTCTTATATTAATCTATAATTAATGTTGTCCAAAAACACCATGGTGTAACCACTTAAACGTTTGACAAGACAATAATTTGTTAACTCCGAGTACTTAATCTTTGTTACGACTACCAATATTACAAGGACATAGAAACAGCGCAACGCAAATGGTGGATACGACAACTTATTTCCCTAAAGAGCGTACCGAATCATGACGCGTACTTAGGAATATTAAGCTGGGTACATAAGGGTGTGTGCCTGCGTATTAAGAAATTACTCTGCTACGTCTTTTCGTACAATATTCCGTGAATAAATCATTACTTTACAACAACATAAAAGGTGAAAAGAGCTTTGCGTTAAAGTTTTTAAAGTTGAAAATTATTAAATACGTGAATTATTTTCTGCCTAAGAGTCGTATAAATATTAATATTGTATGTTAAGCGGCTATAGAATCGGAAATATTCCTTTTTATATCGTTTATCCCATCGGTAGTTGATTTTTATCTGTTTATAATATTCCACATTACTTCGATTTTTACATAATTTTATGTGGCTGAAACTTTTGTCTATATTATTATTAACAGATGTCTACAACGCAGACGTAAAGAACTGCTTTCACTGATCCTATAGGGTAGACTATAATATACTGTGGACCCGACTTCACGGGTATTTAACAAGAGGAAAAATCTTCAAAAGATATTCGATCACTGTTTCGGACACCAACCCGGGTAAAATGTAGATTTATACCTACTAAACCATTTTCGGTAGATATTTGGCAAATATACCATGGCAAACTTTCAACCGATATTACATACGTATTATGGTATATGTCCTTCGTTAGCAAGCGTTAAAACCATGACTATGACTTAGAAGGCTCAGATCTTAAAACACTTTAGCTGGACTATCCTAACCCCTCCTCCGAACTATAATGTATGGAGAAACATGCTCTAGTCCTTATCAATAATGAGGCCTATAGCAGTAGGATGAGTTCAGGACAATCATTTGCTTATCTAAGAAAAACTCCGCTGGAAAGCCTGCGTGCCTATGAGTTCTCTACAATATTATCCAAGAAGTTTTAAAATCTTCTAAACCGCACTTAACCAACGTTTGGACAGGTTTAACACTGCGAGAAATTCCGAGCTAAGCAGTCACAGGTCGTGATCATAAATAACTCTGTAATCGAATTACTAAACAAAACTTAACACATCGCCACTTTACTGCCATCGTTCTAAAATGTAATTTGCACACCGTTAGGTAACCGAGCGAGCCCGCAAATACTCGTAGTTAAAATAAACCCGAATGCTCTTGACAGCTACTACAAAGTTTGTAGGATGCATACTGAAAATTTAGGCTCCCCAACTAACTTAGCAACATATGTATTTGTCTGTGAGGTAACTTTAATCAAGTTAGGATTGGACTGAGCAATCCATTAATTCTGAGCTGAGATATGTAACACACTTAGTCAAGTAAGGGAGCCATTTTAGTATTTAATGGCTATTTCTAAATGTCAAGTAATTATTTGTAAGTTGTAACTACTCTTTCTGTGTACTTGAGCTATTAGCTGGTATATACAAATCATAGCTCAGTAATAGTAAATGGCCTCCCACACTAAAGCCATTAGTTTGATTGAAACCTAGGCTTGTTTCTCTAAATATTTAATCAATTAGTCAAATTATTATTTGAAAAAGTTTCTTGATAAAGAAACAGATAAATAACCCAAGGATAAGTTTTCTCTGCCGCCCCTGGAAGTCCGTTACACCGAAGACATCACTGACGTATTGTTACTTAAGACGAAAACGGGTACCTGCTTCCTAATTGACCCTGCAACAATATTAGACATCATTTCACGGTTGATTTTATAAACGGGCTTGTCAGGCAGGTAAACAACCCTAGTACCCAGTGAGCTCAAGACTTCCATTGCTTCGTTCGTTGTTTAGCAGATTGCATCACGAGCTTACAATCTGAAAGACTCCAAATATTGTAATCTTATTCAATTTTATTTATTTGTCGCCCACCAATATAATAATACAAAATATCTAAGGATAATCAGAAATAATCTAGCCATCTAGCTAGCATGTTTCTACTAAAACTATTACATACTCAAAATATACACTGCTCATATGTATATTTGGACACAAACTATAAAATTATGAATGTACAGAATTTTAGTTGAAAGTTAACTAAGCTAAAGATCGTTACACTATTGTATTCCAACAATATCTAAGCGAAAATATTGTCCCTTTGATCAAACAATTACTTTGTTTTATGACCTTATTGAATTTGTTATCGTCAAGCGAGTAACCAGACCTATCGCCGATAAACCTCGCCTCTTCATATGTTACGTAAAGCAATAAAACTCACTGAAATAAAAATTGTATACACGAAATACGCCGAGTTCTATACACTGAACGCTTATTTATTATTTTTGTTTACAACCGTGTCAAATGCAAGGCAGCGCGATCTATCACGGCTAGCAGCGCTCCTGGCGGCTGGCCAAGGAAACTATTTCGAAAGCCGTGTTAATAGTTTTACAGTTTATGCGCGTGTGCTCATAGCCTTTGAATTAATACTTTTTGTACCTCAGGGGGTGGTTAGATGTTTTGTTTTTCACTTGTAACAGATTCTATTCCTTTTACGAATAATAGCTATATCCGGAAAAAATTATAACCACGACTCCTTTCATTACATCAATCAGGCATGTTCTAAATTTATTATCTTGTCCCTATTATCGTTTTAAGGATGGATTTTCATGATGCGTACACGTAAGATAATTACAATAATATTTTTTAATATTTCCATAATAAATATATCGATGTCAGTACTGTAAATACTTTCTCGTATTATGCTCACAGGTGCAAATAAAACTTGCAACTTGATACATGAAAAAGAAATACTTTAAAAAAAATCTGCAGCCATGTTCGCGTACTTCAATGGACACTTAAAATTAATAGTGCTTCCTCACCACTTTCTATAAAAACATCTATCAGGGGAAGCAACGCCTGGCGTCCTGCCAACGGAACTATTTCGAATTTGTCCTGTTAATAGTTATGCCCAAACCACGAGCGTGTCTTTGTAATTAATACTCTGTAAGTCAATACGACACCGCGTTTTGACGTGCGTTTCTTTTAAATTTAGAAGGAGGTGATTTTATATTACACGTATCATAGATTTGTTATGAGAAGAGATGGAGCGTAAAAAAATTGTAGTTGAGATGTCTTCCTATATATTTTCTTACAGAGAAAAAAAATCAGTAATTTGATTTCGGTTAAATTTGTCAAGATTTAAAGTTACGAATGTCAAAACGGTATCTAGTTTCTATAGTCCATAGAGACGAAATGTAAACTTCAACAAAAACGATACGGCATTTTCACTATAGTTTTTTGTGTATATAAAAAGTAATGATCTATTGTTAAATCCGGCATAGATTTAGAATGTCATATGATGGGTCGTAAGGGAAGTAATCGTTCAAATATAAATACTCATTTTTTTTGGAAGAATCACCGCAAAAAATATTAACACGAAGTTCCAATATATTTGGACGAAAATTAAAGCATCAGGTATACATTTATGACACAGTTTACTTATTTGAATGACACTAGTAGGACTTTATTATTGTTTTTGGATTCCATTTTGATGTTTGCAACGCCGATAACATGACAGTAGCGGAATTCATGTTGCACTTTCTTTCTTATGGCAATTCTTTGCAACAGAATGAGATGAACATACGTCTCAACTATTAGTTTTCTACGCTTCGTCTCTTCTTCTCGCTAATCTATGAGATGTGTGTACGTTTAATTTTCCTCGCGTTATTTGTTTTTCTGTCGTTTCCCGACGTTTATTCGTTGTATGATATATGGAAAAATGATTTACTGGCGCGAGATTGTTCGATGTTTTGTGTGATAGTAATAACGTTAACGATATAACACGTGTTGTACGTTTAAGGGGCCGTATATATTAGTTGTTAATATTACATTTAACATATAACCAAAATTGTACTATGTATGCATTTTTATCTATACTTAATCATAAAACGACTGTAA
>PDGT01000006.1:4252395-4334099 GCA_003671415.1 Megathymus violae | reverse complement strand
TGACTCATATATTAATAACAATCTTAATCATAATATTGGATACTTTCCATCCCGGGAAATGGACCTGCTTACGCGGAATTTTTCTAAGTGAAGCAACTGTGGGTTTATAAGTTTATTACATAATCAAAGTCATATTGATAATTTTTTATAACATATTAACAAATAAATATTCAAAAATAAAATTTGTGTCATATGTTAAATTCAAAGATTTAGAGCAAATATGTCATTTTATGGAAAGTGGTCACCGCCCCAAGCGATTATTCGTAGTAAAAGGCACCAGTTGTTGTCGACCAAGAAGGTAGCGTTACCCATTCTTCAACACTAAAACTGCGACACATACCGTATAATTTTACAGTTGATTCCATTGCAACTGATAACAATGAAATTAAAAAGCCTTACCCACCATACACGAATACAGCTATCAGTAATCTGTGTTGGACAGAGCCCAGCGGTCTCCAACAGGTGGACTGGTTGTCGATGAAACAGAACTCCTCAAATAGATTTTCTTGTTACGGATTCTGAGACTTCCCAATATATGATACACCTGCTCACTACTTACTCCTTTTAGTACTAGTCCAGCTGGCTCGTGGTCTCGTGTGGAAAGAACTTTGTTAACAAAATTGCAACCATTAAACCTCAATTAATTAGTTATGTTGCAAAAGACTGTCACTTTTGTGAGGAATGACATTATCGCATAATGAGAGGGGTGAGTGACCCCAGGGAGTGAATTTTGCAACCGCAGAGGACATAAGAGCGCCTCCTGACTTCTGCAACCAGTGTCAGGGTTGTGCTAAACTTCCTTGCGTCTATCATACATATATGTGTATTGTTTTTGTATAATTAAGTATCAAAAACTAATTTGTGTAACCTATTATATGAATATAAATATTTACTTTGGATGAGTTATGCATTACAGCCAAAGCTATAATATTTATTTGACATATGACGTCAATTTGAATTACATAAAATTTATGTTGAAAACTTACAGTCTTCACTTGATGCAACTATACAGATGATTTACACATACGTACCTAATCTAGTTTTATAATTAATACAGTTTTATATTAAGATTGTTTTTCTACTGTACAAGAGACGAATTCTTTCCTGAATTTCATTTTCCTAGTAGTTCTGTCGATTTTGCTTTATGAATTTTCTAAAAATAGTTTTACACAGCCCTAGGCTCCAATACGTCGAGAGCTTTCATCAAGTCTTTGAAATCGCCTCCCCGCTCGAGACCGGGCGATGTTGCCAACGACCCTTGTTTTAAGGGAAACTCGTGGGTTGCGTCACCCGTTTGAACATTTTATTACTGACGTCATGTACTCTTGGCTCGAACTTACCCTTTATTTCTAACTACCATGGATTTATCTGGGAATGGAAACCTAGCGGTTCATAAGTCTTTTTCCTCCACGAATTTTTTTGTCGTATTGTCACTTTACGAAAATATTTAAAGAGTCCTATCCTTTTTGAAGTCCAAACTATCTTCTGCTTGTAGTGTGTCTTGTTACCGACGATGCAATGGAAGTCGCTAGGCTCTATATCACCCATTCACTTATTACATGAACGGGTTTTTCCGGCCATATTCTACCACGCACATTTTAGAATCAACCCTGAACTGCAAATTTGTTTTGGTTGCAGTTTTAAAAAAAATAGTTGTAAACGTGGTTTCCTTGATCGTCATCGCGTTGGTTATGTCATTGCTGTTATGTACATCCATGAGATGACTCTTCTATCCGTTTGTTGAGTACTGATATTAAAAAAGTGAAATCTCCAATACGTATCAATACAAAAAGAATCCAGAATAGATCGTGCAGGAATATCGTTATTTCACAATAGGTATTGTGTTGGATAAAGTAATTTGTTGAAGTGGTCACTGCCCCTTCACATAGATAAGGCACATTCTTATCAGCGGCTGTTAGATTATTTTCGCATTGACGAACGCCTTTGACACAAAGGCACTAACACGGAAAATATACGGAAAATCTGAGATTTTAGATAAATATAAAAGTTATTACTTTGTGTTTGGCTTGTTGTCTCATGAAATGCTAAGAAAAAGTTTTAGTGGGTTACGATCTAAAATAACCTATAAATTTCTTAGAGATATAAAGGTATCTTTTGAAGATTTCGATAGCCGAAACGGGATCTTCCGAACGTTCAAGCTAATACGCCCTTCGGTAGCGTGGCCCAGTCCTGATCAATTGTTAATAATGCTATGGTGTGATTTAGTAGGCAGTATAATAAGTACAAATTCAGCACAGCGAGTCTACAATATATCTTTCAACAACTTTTTTGCCGTTGCAATTTTGGCTGTTGCCGTGTTTCTATGATACTATGAAGTCGTATTTCTTTGATATTATGTTTTTATGACGGTATGTTTCTGTGACATTGTGTTTCTATGACATTGTGTTTCTATAACGTTGTGTTTCTAGTACATGTAACTTTATAATAGTTGCAACTGCCCTTTATTTTTCACAATAACTGCCGAGTCTTTAATAATATACACGCTCCGTACTTAAATATTAGCGTACAGATTAAGTACTCAACAAAGTGTCAGGTTTGATCAACTTGCTTTTAACAAAGTGCGGAGTTTACTAAGTAGACGAGTACCTAATTAGTGACATCGTCACTAAGTATAAAGAGTGGTTATACTTTCAATGAAATAATAAACCTTAATAACACTCATTATTGGTCACTTTAGATTACCGTATGTATAATAATCATTTAAAATTCTTTTTTGCGTGTCAACTTTTAAATAAGGACTTTTGACACGCTGTATGTACTTGGATTTATAATATGTATATAGCGGAAGGTTAATTACATTTTTACTTACTTCCAATTTATATATTTTTTATTAATTTCTTCATATAAGGAGATATAACTGGTACACTTCGGCGTATAATTTTGTTAGATTGTCTATCATATGTATTTTATTAGTATTTGAAATCTTGTTATATATATTAATAAAAATCGTTATTATTAACTATGATTGGTATTGACGGATTGTACTGGTATTGGCGTATTGGCCATATTGGCTGATTCATCAACTACACAGCCGAAATGGCTATAGCTTTAAGTTCAAAATTTTGATAACAGGTAGGAGTATTTTTTACTACGTAGACTTGTGCAGGTTTGGGAAATCACTTCCAAAGGGGTCGCTATAGGGGAAGTAAGTTTGTATTGCTTTTTGGGTTTTTGGTTAGAAATAATAAATGCTGCATCCATCCTTAACGGAAGTTAAGGATGTGAATTATCTAAGGGTGTTTGTTGGAGTTGAACAAAATCTGTCCGTGCGAAAACTACTTTTTAAAACATTATTATTGGTAATATTATTTTCTTTGAAGCCTGCCTGGCTAACTACCACCCTTTTATGTGCGAGTGTATGCTTAATCTAAATCTAAGGTAATCTTCGGAACCACGGCGGCTATTTGGAAAAATTGTTTACCATTTGAATGATACATTATTCTGGATGGGCATAGGTTATATAATATTAAAATCTTTTTATTTCCTGAAAAAAAGTATAAATCAAAGAATTAAAAATACAGCTTTGGTGTAACAGCTAAGGTTTGCCAAAAAGGGGGTGGCTCAGTTTTAGCCGACACAGAATAGTGATACCGTTTAGCGCTGGTTTTCAGCCGCTCCCTTCTACTATATATTTAGCCTAATTTTTCAACCCAAACGAAGTCCGAGCGGGTCGCTAGTAATAGATATATTGATTATTACTGTTTGGAATAAATAACAAAATTGTGATTTTTTTGTTGTATGTTTTTATTAACAGAAATACATTTTTATCCCTGAAAAAAAAAACATTCTACAATGCAACAAAAATTCTATATTATCAAGATATAATTCTGAGATATACGATGGAGGTCCAAAAGTTCGTGGAATGAAAGGATTTTAAGTAAAAAAATATCAGTGAATCTATTTTTCCTTTTCAATATAATCACCCTTAAGCCGAACACATTTATTTGATTTGTGAATTAATTTTTCTAAACCGTTGGAAAATTATTTTTTGTCTTTCACCTCAAAATGTGCTAAAATTGTCTCCTTCACCTTATTGTCGTCGGAAAATTTCCTACCCATTAAGTCTTTTTTTAAATTGAGGAACAAATAAACATCACTAGGGGCCAGGTCTTTTTTTTACATAAAATAAGCCAATGCTTAACAACAATCCCACCTAATGGAAAGTGGTGATGAAGTCTAAGATGTTCAACGCACTAACTTATAAGAGCCTCCTCTTGTAGACTCCGAAATTGTAAGAAGGCGGGAACACCGACGCGGGCATTTTATTCCAATCCTTTGCAGTGCGCACAATGATTGACGACGCAAACCGCGCCGTCCGTATAGGTGGTACGTGTACTACGTAAGGATGGATACCCGCCGTACGTCGACTTGTTATATGGAGAAACGGCGATGGGGGAATTACTTCGAATAATTCCTGCGCACACTCTCCAAAATGGACTGTAGGACTAGGGTTTAGAAGCCATGAGTGTGCAGAGCAGTCATTGAAACTCTGCTCTTGTGAATTGGCGCGTTGTCTTACAAGACCAACACACTGTTGGTCAATTTTTCTGAAAGTTTTTCCTTGATGTGCTCCTTAAATTTTTCCAGTATTGCGTGGTATTGTCCGGGTTTAGCGCTTCCTCTTTTTTTTTAATCAATCAGTATTATCCCCTCACAACCCCAAAAAACAGTAGCCATCAACATTCCAGCCGACTCTGACACTTTAAATGTTTTTGGGGTGGTGTGCCTTTTTTATGCCATTGCATGGACTCCTGATTAGACTCAGGCTCAACATTCGTTTCCACACAACTCTAAAAATGCTTTGACGCATCGACGCTTTGCTGTTTTTGAGGCGGCGTGAGCATTATCGGTACCCATCTTGCACTGACTTTTGTCATACCCAGGTGGTCATGTAGGATCCGCAAAACGGTGGTATCTGATATTTCAACTAATTAAGATAACTGTTTTTTCTTCAAACGGGTGTCCTCTAATACAATTTTCTTCACCTTTTCGACGATGTCTGATGTGGTCGCCTCAACTGGCCGTCCAGAGCGTAGATCGTCTTCAATCGACTCCCGACCATGTTTAAAAAGACCATGCCACTTATAAACCATTGATTTACTAGCATTGTACCCCATAAACGGTTACCATTTCATGCAAAATGGATTGAGCATTTTTTCCTTGCCTGGTAAGGAATTTTATCACGGCACGATGTTCAATTTTCTCCATAGTTCGCATTTCCTTCCAGATTTACCTGTTCAACAAGCGTTTATTCGTAAAATAATGACGCAATAGGGGTGAAATTTCATTTATATACAAATAATGAGTCCCTAAGTAGTATGACATTAAGCGAGCTCCTCTATCCCCACTCCATTCCCTCCATTCCACGAAGTTTTGGTCTTCCCTCCTATATCAGATATTGATTGTTGCCATACAACAATGTTTGCTCTAATTGGGTGGCATACATTGCATACTCGCTGTATGTGAAACTTATCTAGTTACACATCGAAACGGATAAAGAAACCTGACGCGAGTTGGTGTTCGTTTTATCAGTGTGGAGTAATTGTGACAATTTAAAGGGACTGCATTAATAAATCAACAAAATTTTCTGTAAATACCACTTACCATATTTAACCTAGAGGGCTATCAAAAAGAATTAAAATAGTTACTTAATTTAATATTATTAATATTATCAAACAATAGTGGTTACTGAAAACTCCCCAACGCTAGGCCTTGAGAAACATTGTCTATACATGTATTGATAGAAACCGCACTCTGAACAGTTGATACAAACTTTCATCAGGCGTTTTAATAAATTTATCACTTATACCTAATCCTCAATCCCTATACCTAAATCTTTCCCGTGAATGCCTATATCTGTTAGCAGAAACCACAAAAATCCGTGAAGTTTTTGCGCTAACCGCATTCAGACAGGCAAAGACAATTTTTCCTCGTACTTAGAAGTAGTTACAGTTTAATCAATAGGTCTTTGAAGTAATGTAGTGATTCTCGGAAGATTCGAGCGGTTTGTCGAATAACCTCACAAACGACAAGCGGTGTGCAAACACAGCTGTTTACTCTGTAGATTGGAGGATTATATGCTTCCAAGATTTCCTAGCCGAAACCAGGAGTTGAAGCGTTGATCCCTTTTTCGTTTCGATATTGTTTTGGTTCCGTATTTATACTGAACTCTACATTTTACAACTTTTGCTCCACTTCTTAACATGAGTTACTGGTTTTTTTACTAATCCACTGAGCAATTAGGTACCAAACAAACAATGTTACCATGATTGTCGGTCGCCTGTACGTTGAGTCCGGGTTTTAATCCTGCACGCTTATACACAAAATTACAAATACTGTCGAAATACATTTGGGTGATGCATTAAAGCTCAAGGATTCCCAACGAGCAACGAGAGGGCGAAGCAGCATCCTTGACGATTTTTTAGTTGATTTCACCACAAACAATGTTGGTTGATTTCGAAATTATTGGAACTCAATGATGCACTGAACCTCTTACAACATAAACTAGACTAAGTATGCAGTTAAATTTGAGAGTAAAATTTCAAGCCCATTGACTAGAACGTTACCTCAAAATATGAGTTTTTAATATGGTTGTTGACTTGTTTCTATGGATATTGAAATATTTCTTCGAGACATATACAAACAAACCCGGGTCAGGTGTTCTGTGTAAGTGATGCGCAAACAATCTTGTTTACTTACTAGATTGAAGGATTATGGCCCCTTCGGTTTGAAAACTGCCGAGCAGGTGCGACACTAGTTTACGTCACTCTCACTTTAGTAATAAACTCGATGGGCTTTTCGTTTTAAGTGATGTTTACATAACTATATTTTCGCCGACATTGCCGCCACGAAGGTTAAGCGTGTTTTGGGTATTGGGATAAAAATCAAATAATCTTTAACACACTGTTAATTCCGCACTAGGATTTTTTGTGTCGCATTTAGCATGGACACAAGATAGACAGTACAATAAATCAAGATTATTTATCACTTCATTTTTTTGTGAGTCTTATACCAAAAAGTTGCCTTAATGATGGAGCAATTCGAAAAAGACCGGATTTTGCGTTGATGTATGATCCAGACTCCTGTTTCTAGAATGCACCACGAGCAAAGGCGTAAGGTGTGACTTGGAGTGAAGTTTCCATCTACAATTATACTCATTCTCTAGTCTGTGTCTAATTCTATACTTTGCATGTTTTATTACTTTTGATGGTACTTTTATTTAATCTCGATGCCCTAAAATCAGTATTGGTTAATTTATAATATGCAACCTTTATTAGCTTGCCTGTTTATAAAAGTCTTTTTCACCCTCGTCTGGAAAATTAAAAAAAATCGCAAGTGATAGACAAACGGATAGAGAAACAAACACACGAAAAATTATACTCTATAATGCTTCGATTTTTCATACTGACCCAAAAATTATTATATTCTAATATTTCTTGTTATTTTCTTTGCAGGTAAAAACAAATTACTTCGTCCAAAAGTTACACAAGGGGAACGGAGCTCTATTGTTCCGTGAACAACGACATTCACACATTGTGTTAACACCATGAGAGTGCTGGTTAAGTTATTAAATACTAATGAGACAGTCAGCAGAGCGCGCAAACAGGACATAACATGAAAATCATATACGACCTCCATCACAATGTGTCAGTGCGCAAGAGTCGGGGTTCACACGAGTTTCGAATTAAAAAGTCATCAGAAACATATTACATCTAACACCTTACCACCCGTATAGAAGCATCATCACGAACAGTTTTAAACTTAAACATCGTAACATTACAGTCACAAATTCCAACCGTTGTATACTCTTGCGTTTCACTCAGAGGACACTGCAGTGAAATTTCAATTCTAACCAGCTGTATATAAAGTTGAAGTTGGTTTGTGAGCTCGATGATTCCGGAAACGCACCACAGGTTAAGGCTTTGAAACAAGTTTTGTCGATCTTTTTTCTTTTTTTTTTAGCTGCATTAAGTTCAAAGGAGAGATTAACGTTTGTTTTACAGGATTTCGTTTGGAACGGGATAGTCGAAGTCACCCTTTTAAAATTATTCGTGTCGTGGACACGGGGGTTTTATTACCGTTTTCCCCTTAGTTTTTGAATTTAGCACAATAGCTTATGAAATACTGCAGTCCTGGTTCGCCTTTGTACTTTCGCATTCGAGTCTGTAAATACTAGTTTTTGCTTAACTCGTTTCGTTTTTTGTCTGTTCGTATAAACTGTTTACTTGCTAAAATATTGTCGTCTTGCGTGACAGTGTCTATATTGTATAAAATTATTCTGTACGTGTGTATACTGATCCTCATAAACCGCTGAACCGATTTTGATGAAATTGTTGTTTGTTTAAGTGGGCTCCTGTTCGGTTTAGTTTCATAATTAGATCCTGTAGTAGGTGAATCTACGATCGGGATACGACAATTTGTTTGTTTTTAATATAAGATTCTTCTGTACGTCTGTATATGATTCCTTCTAAACGGATCGACATTGATGTAAGTGTTTGAATCCGCTAATAGCAGCGAAGCCAACGTTCAGACAACGTCCGCTGGGTCCGCTATAAGATACATAAATACTACAAAAAATCGGATTTTACAGATGAAGCATTTATTTTACACAATAATTTGCCAAACCAATTTACTTGAGATCAAAATCCTAAAGAAATACTTCCTGATTAGCTGACTGGCTCTTTTTCCTAATGGTAAGAGATATTATAGTAAACTTAGTGACCCTGCCTGCCGAGCGAGGGGTCTCGGGTTCGGTTAACAAATAAATGTTCGTTCTCGGGTCATGGGTGTTAGTAATGTCATATTGTGTATGTCCATGACACCCGTAACACAGGGAATACTAATGCGGGGGTGTGAGTGTGTAAACCTTCATTTATTCATTTATTTAAAATTGTATTTTTTGAGTTTCAATAAAAAAAGATAGATACGAATTTCTACGCATAAAATTATCCACTGCTCTGAGGCTCTGTAATTCACCAAAGAGACGTAAGAATGAGTTGTGATTTGAAGTTAACACGAATGTATACAACTTACTAAAACTTTTGAATCAAAATAATTTATATTAAGTGTAATAAAACTTTAACTTTGGTAGTAAAACGTATCTTAGGAACATGAGAAAAGCAAATAAAGTATTTTGTGATAGACTGACGTTACATTAGGCAGTATCCTTATTTAACGTTGTTTACGATTAGTATAGGATGCAGTGGCCAATTACCACCAGTATGACAGTTCATTTTTCTCGTCCATATCAATTAACGTTTATGTACATATGTCACTTCATAAACCTTATTTTATTTCTATGCAAATTTACGGCAAGTCTAAGATACATGTATTTTCCTTATGTTTTTGATAAGAAACACTAAAAGATATTTTCTCAACACATTGTCTGTAGAAACCGTTGTTACTTCGGCAGTAAAGGCAGAATAGAGGAACATACATTACAAGTGAGCAGCCTGTGTGCGTCGCTCATCACCTTACGGGACTTTGTTTCTTAACCAGGGTGACCATAATCTCGAGTAATAAAAGATTAGAGCATATTAAAAAATAAATAACATTTGTTTCACAATAGCATACGGGTACCCGTATAGGTATCTATATTCCACTTTTTTCTACCAATAACTTCACAAGTACTGCACATGCACACATCAGAATAAGCTTTCTTGGAATGTCCTTAAACCTAACGCACTAAGTCCTTGTTTGTTGTTTAACCCGAAATAACCTTTTCTATGTTCTAAAACTTGAATGAATCACTTGTACTACTAGTCAGCATACGTGAATCTTATTATACGAACCAGCGGAAACACGGCAACGTCGTCAATGGGAACATAAATAGTATTTTGAACACTTTTAACAACACACAAATGATCAATGACAAAGTAAAAGTAAAAATATTACGATTACCGATTTTTGATAATAAAACTTCCACAGTTAAAAAGCATCGAATATAATATTAAAAAAAAAAAATGTTTTGCTGCTAATAATTTATCCTTCACGCATAAGTAAACTAAAATGAAAACAGACCATCTAAACGACTAATCGCCTATCATACATCATCATCGCCTATCATATATTCGTAAATAACTCTAAGTCCTTAGTCACCCTACAATTAAGGACTGTCCGAGTCCGTCCAAGTTTACGTGCCATTCGCAGCCGGATGGCTTTGAATTTATACGACCTACTTGCGAAGCTCCTAACACCCCTTACATTGTATTGTCGGTATCGTACTCCACATTTCGCTGGATTCGACCTTTTCATACTGTACGCGTAGACGCACGTTTAGTATACTGATGAACAATTACTTGCAATCTAATTAATAATAATAATGGCAGTACATCTATGTATTAAGCGCACCCGGAAGAATTGTTACGTTAGTTTATCACAGTTATAAGAATTCTTCGTGTATATCTATTCAATTATTAAGTAATCTCTGAAGCTTTTTTCGTAAATCAGTATTTGTAAAAACCGCATCAAAATCACTACGAATGTTTTTGAGCTTACCGCGTTTACAGACTGCTTTATACTATATAGTGATTACAGATTACTTGCAATTTAAACTTTTTCTAAAGACAGTTCTTAGTATTCATTAATTAATATAAGGATACTTCTGTACATGTATAGAACCTCTGTCCCTCCCACGAAGGAAAACTTGCATTTATGATAAATAAAAGTATATACCAATATACATTCCGTCACCAACTCGTCTTACCCTGAAGATGCTCCGTTTTGGACCGAAACACGCGTTGATGACGGTATATTTGTTGGTATATACTTTTATTTATCATAAATAATAAAAGGATCGTATTTCATCCTTAGCTGGTAGACATTCTGACTGCCGATAAAATGCCTCCAACTCCTATGGATTTATGTCTTATGATTATGTCTCTTCTTAATTTAATTCAACGTCTAGATTGTTTGCAATACCTCAATTGGTTCCAGCAAAATTAGCAATTCTTATGCACGATGTAGCTTTCAAACCTTTTTTTTTTGGATTCGACAACTTCTAAGTTGTTACGGTACTTTCTTATTAAGCCTGTAAATTCATAGTTATACAATTTATAAGTTATTTTCTACGAGATTTTCGTGTTAAAAAATATGTGAAATAAAAAATAATCGATCCACTGGTCGCTAACTTGAAAGTATTTTATAAAATATTGGTGATCTTGGTGAAAATATTATTTCGATACGTATGTCACAGTGAATCCCATCAAGCTCACTGCGTTTTAGAAGCGTGACGTCTCAACATGTCCTAATGCTCATTATTCTGTGAGGTTTATGTGACGGTTTACAAAACGTAGTTACGTGAGGCACTTGCGGTGTTTTTACCTCTGTGTTTAGAGAACAAGGCTCAAATCCGCTTGCCTTGCGATTAACGTGATTACGCGTTCCCTGAATTCCAACGTGACTCTTATTCTCCAAAAGAGCAGTTATATAGCTGTTTTGTAAGAGACACAGCCTGACTTAACAGGATTCCAGTTTGTTTCGCGGTAAGATTATTACTGACTCATAACAATATGAGTGGATCTTTTAAAATGCTTTTTATCAGACTTCAAAAAGGAGAGGGTTCACAATTCGTTTGTTTTTTTTATGTTTGGAACCTCAAAACTCTGTCTTTATTAATAGTCATTTACTAATAGATTTGGGAAATTTCTTTTTCGTTTAAGAGAGATATAAAAAAGGAACTTTAGGTCCGTTTGACTGTTTGGTTCCACTGAAATTTGAAAAAAAATACCGCTCCTATATGTGAAAAACATTAGATGAAACCAAGAAATTCACCTTATTATTATTTTTTATTGATTTTCAAATCAATTTCAGTCTAAACTACTATTCAATGCACTAAATTTATTCAATTTCACTATACACACACCCAAGCGTTTATTTATGTCTAAACACACTCAGCCATACCCAGGTCCACACTCACACATACACGACGTCCCCATAGCCCTGTTGATAGTCACCCTGCCTGCCGAGCTTAGGGTCCCGGGTTCAATTCTCAGCCGTGACAGATATACATTTTTGTCAGACAAATGTTTGTTTGTTCATGGGTGTTTGTAATGTCGTATTGGTACATGTCCGTGCCACTCGTAACACAAGGGATCCTAGTACGGGTGTGTGTTAACGTTTATTATTATTATATCTATGTATACTGTAGGTACAATGTTATCTATATAGAGTATATTAGCGGCCCGCCCCGGCGTCGCACGGGTGTACTTTATCAATAGTATCCGCAGCGTATGCGATGAAAGAGTTGTTTAAGCAAATTTTTTTTGCACCTTGGTTCACGTTACTGAAGATTTAGCAAGGATCCCTTATTGTTCTCGTAAAAAATATAGCCTATGTTACTCAGGGATAATGTAGCATTCTAATGAATGGTGAAAGAATTTTTAAAAATCGGTTCAGTCGTTTTTGAGTTTATTCGTTATAAACATATAAAAATTCAAAACTTTCGTATTTATAATATTAGTATAGATATAGATTATTAACGGCGGCAAGTTATTGTATTATACTATATTTTTAGGCTTCGTTACACTTTTTATTTTATCTGCTGAGTGTAATGGCCGACTGGTAGGTAATGCTCTTAGCGTTACGTCCGTCTCATACCGCATTGTGTCAGGAATAAAAAGGTTTAAATAAATAAAAACAAGAGTTCCATTTAGATAAATTTATGTAGTGTTTGAGGGTTGGGGCACAATAGCCACTTTGGTTTAATGTGCAGTTCGGATCTTATTAAAGTATATATATGTCGGCAAATGCCAGTAGTTTTAGCAGCATTGTCGAACATAGCGTGGGCGTATAATCGTTTAACACTTTTAATTAATTGTTTACAAACACTTCACACCGGGAAAACGAAACAAGTAACATTTCCCACTGCAGAGGAACCGATCTCTTCGACCGCAGAATGTAAACTGAGGCTCCATCCGGCGTCATTTCACTAGCTAGGCTCTGTTGTAGAACGATGTTAGCCGAGTATCGACGTTATCGCAGCGGTGCTGTCATCACTCAATATCGTGCCAGGTTTCGTTTCACGTCTTTACTAATGACCATCTCCGACACGGCCATCCTGCGCTACACACGTCCTCGTGTGTTTATTCTGTAACAAAGATATCACCGGACATATACATATTAAAAAAAAACACTTATTGTCATTTCCTATGCCACCTGTCAAAATCTACGATCATCCCTCTCTTTTCCTCTTTAACTTCTCTTTTTCACACTTTTGTGACATATTCCAGTACAAGTAGGTACTCCATACTACATTAATATGATCGCAGTCGCCGTCTTAAAACCATACATTAGCATACATGAAACACGTTATAAAGATATATGGGGCACGTTAATTGGCGCTGCTGTAAAGACCATGAGCTTATTGTAACAGATATTAAGTAAGTCAAATGTCTAAGTAAAACGGATATATGTCTCAGTAACTCAATTGACTCTTTCCGTTGACAACCTAACGTTCTTAAATCGAGTCTTGAACCAAGCTGGTGACGGGAACACAGAAATGGGCCATTCGTTTGCTAGCTCTCGAGAAAGCAAGACGTGTTCAAAATAAAGTGTAACGCAGTGACAACAAGGAGTATTATTTGCAAGCCTCAGCAAGCCTCAAGTTACTAGTGTGAATCTCTAAAGATTTAAATTGTCGTTGAAGTGTATTGTGCCGAATATTAAGGTAAAAGCGTTAATATTATGGACGTGTTTGGCAAATTATGGAAGCGTTGAAGACGGTTGATTAAAATTTTGATGGACTTTTTTATCTCATGTAAGCGAACTAGTGAGTCGCGTGGATGCAATTTACTAATGATAAAAAAGAAGAGAACAAACATCGCATTTATTGAGACCATTCATACATACATAAATCCAACTCATGTTTCCGGATTTTTCGGTTACTTTACCAAAACATTTATTTTATATAAACCTTCTTGTAACATTTGCGATCACCACACGAAAAATCGGCCAAATCAAAAATTCATGCTTGGATAGTCTTTCTCATTGGTAAGTGGCGAATATGTCTTGGATGGTACAGTGCAAACTCGATTTTGTCTTGTTAAGACATTCTAATTACTAATTCATTGATTTTATTACAAGAAAAATTTCGTAATGAACGAATGAATTTTTAACAGATTTCAAAAATTCACGAGCTTCTCAATTTGGTTGAATTTTTGTTTAGCGTTTGCCACCTAGGAGTTTCGTCAGTTATTAACTGATTTGGAAAATTACTTCTTTGTGTAAGAGGGTACACTTCCCGTTTTGTACCACTTAAATCTGAAGACAAAATACCAGGTGAAAAGTAGGAAATTAAACCAAAAAATTCACCTTCCTCAAATCCTAGTGCGGCGAAATGTGTGCGTAACAGTTTATTTTGCGCACTTAGCATACAAACCAGCGTTTCTAGTATCAGACTGTACATCATAATTCTTTTTACCATTTAATCACGTACGTTACTCGTAAATTATTCAAATATTAGACGAGCAAAACGCACTTCGGCAGGTCAACGACCGACGAAATAACTGACCAGTATAACAGGAAACTTTATCGTTTTATCGTCACTTATTTATTCGATAATGTCTGGTTTGAGGATGTCTATGAGGTTGCCAGAATAAGGCATAGGAATAAGGCAGAATAATTTGCGGCCATAAACATCCAAGATACTGGGAATGATTTCAGGTAATAATATGTCAAATATACCTTTTCAAATAGACGTATTCCTTGCACATGTTCCACCGAACCGAGAATGGCTAAAGAATATGTTTGATTTGACACACGGCACGCTACTACGTCAAACTACGCAACAATACCATCAGACCATCCAACAGACATGAAAACGTCAGCCACTTACCTCAGTTGGTAGCCTAATAAAGAGTCCTGAGTTCCCTTCCTCTTACCAACATTTTTGATATAAATGTGTTTTGATTCTATATCCATGCTACCCAAGACATGAGATATACATGCTATCTCAATGCGGGGACGTAAATATACGAGCACTTAATTATTTTGTTTTCGAGTCGCCTGCACCCGTCGATCTTCCGGGGTCTGATAACCATGATTGCCGCGTACGTAGAAATTGGTGAAATAACATATACAAGCAGTAGATATAGTAATATTGGCAATAGTATAGTAGCTATATTAAACATAAACAATACCATACTAAAAATACCATGATGAATAGGTAAAAACAGCGTAGTAAAGAAAGAGTTCTTTATAGCTGGTGTTGAACATGCAACTCTTGTGATATTGTTTATGTCTATAAACTAAGTTGACCGCGTTGTGGGCCTATCTGTTTGTCAGTCTTTCACATTACAAAAAAAAACATGTATCAGCAAAGAATAAGTTTACCACAGTGGAAAGATAAGAATTAAGTTATTCGTAGCTTTAAAGTATGCGAACGCGTAAGTGGTCCTTCAAATTGATAAGCTTATCAGAAACATACAAGATATGCTAATATTTTTAATGTATTTCAGCCATGCATTAAGTTTATTATAATGACTAGATAAGATTTTTTTTCGGCAGAAGTGTTAAAAATTTGTTTAATTCTGTCCTTGAACCTTAGTACGTACAGAGTGGGGTCATAATGACTTTTAAGATTTATTTTTTCTGAATAATTTGTTTTATACCACATACATTGTTAAGTCTATTAAATATATACAATTATAGTATGGTTGCCATATTCGTCTTACGTTCGAAGGCTCCAAGTTCGAATCTTGCGATCCTTTCTAATTTTTGAATAGTTATATGCGCATTAAAAATATACAGTATTATTACCATTGAAATGTAATATATCATTGTATTACGTTACTAACAACTTTTCTATATAATTTATTTATTTACAATGAGATTTTAATAGATTTTGTCGCACTTTAGGTGACTCAGAACCTATCTCACCAAAATGGTTGACTTTGAGAAAATGTTCTAGCATTAAGTCCTTCATTTGCTCCTGTACATAACTTATGGTGCACGACGTATACTTACTCCAGATTTATTGGTGTTACGTCTTTAAGTTAAAATTAAAAGGGTAAACTTAATTACAATATATACTACCTACAGAAAAAAATAAAGGTTTACTTTACGGTTAGTAGGGACCTAAAGTTAGTTTTTGCGCAGTTTCACGAAGACTAGATAAAGTACAAACGAAGCAAGTTCCCTTATCAACGCTGCCTACGCTTGAGGGAAATAAACCGGCCCAACGTAATGTAAATAGTACACGTTATAGAAGATCCTTACTTTTATGTCAAAACCAGTTAAATAAAGTTATGAACAAAATATTGCAGATATTACTATCGTAAAGTGTTGAAGTTGTCCATTCCGAATGTTGCTTTTACTGTAAATATTCTATTTAAGGGACAAACTTATCGTATCAAGACTGTTTTGTGAGATATAAAATTGGGTTTAAGCTATAATCTTGACTGTTTTACAATTGCTTTATGTTTAAACGAATGATATATATTGCAATATCTGTATGGAATATGTTTGATGAGAAAATATATTTTGTTTTTTAATTTCTCAATTTTACCTTGGTGTTGGCAGACACCAGATATTCCTACCAAATATTAACAGATTGACCGTCAGAGAATGATAATAGATTTTAACTATACTTTTAGTAAAACCGTTCCTTTAACCTACATATTTATATGTATATATATATAGTTAAGCATGTTTCGTAGAACTCAAATATTTTTTTACTCGCTTAGAGTGCCAATAGATGGCGCTATTCACGTATAACGCGTGAGTTAGAACAACTATCGCGCGTGCAAATGATTTACAACTTGTAAATAAACATCAGTTAATCCCAGTTCGTATAGTGGAAACTCAAGAGACTGCCATTAACAATCACCCATCCAACTAGAGAACACGTAGCCTGCAGTTGCTTAACTCGCTGGATCCCTTACGATTGACAACATTAGCAATCCCTCTTATCTTACCATTTGATCGATATATTTGAAGTGAAAACATCTATAGCCGCGTCAGACGATTTTTGGTAGGGGAAAATCTTATGGGTTCGCATCAGCAACGTGCTAATCTTTAAGGTTTATATAAGTACTAGCAAATGCTCTCGCTTCGCTTCGGAAAAACTACCTTACAATTAAAAATAGCAATTGCATTGTTCTGGGTTTTTGCCGTTCTTTGAATTACAAATTACGATATTAATTTATAACTTTTTCATTTATAGACGGATTGCAACGAGACAAACTTTAAGTATTAAGCTATTAAGTGACGCTCAGTGAAAACCAGAACAAAGTCGGTTAAGCCGTTTCTGAGATTAGCGGGAACAAAGGCACAGACAAACAGACAAAAATTCTAACAACTATTGTTTTGGGTTCTATTGTGTTAATAAAGGCCCCTAATAAAATTTTTACTCACATATCTTTCATGTACAGAAATCGATCAGTTAGAATTTTATTATTAGTATACATAATATATAAATATAAAATGTATAAAAACTTACTTAATGTTTATAATTTTAATTGTAAAATTATGAAATTTTAATTTTTTTTTATTACAATCAGTTTGAAAATTTAAAATATAGTTTCAAGTTTTCCCTTGTCGCGCTTAAAATACTTAGCATTAAAATATCATCACAAGAGAAGGTAGACTGAAAAAGGGCAACAAAAGGCAATTGCATTGCTTTTACAGAGTCCCCTTCTCTCAAAGCTTTTAAATTAATTAAACACCTAAGCGCTATTTGCGAGTGAATTTGAGCCAGCATTCTTTTAACAACGTATAAACAAAGTAGTAGTTTGGTGCACTTCGGTGAGTCGTGCCGATAATATCAGCGGAGTTCAAGATATCATATGATTTTTTAGTTATCGTTGTAATAATAAATTCAAAACTTTCTATAACTGTGTCACATCACTAAAGATACGGCACGGCACTAAACTTGTATAGCCTGTGCGAATTTTATATTTTGAAACCAGTCACGTCATAATTTTTTTCTTAGTTACTCGGTTATCGCTTGCCGTCTCGTGACACTGTTGTAATGTTGTGTACATTTCATTATTCATTTCTCTTATGTAAAAGTCCAGTGTTCAAAATTAAAATACCTTGTTATAGTTTTGAAAACATTTTTTATACAAATCTCAACAGTAGCACTATTTAGGGAGAGTCTATTCAAATGTTATTGTTTCATAAATTTATGGTATGGATGTAAATAGTTTTGTTGGATTACTGTGAACTGTAAATGTTATTGTTTTTTATACAAAAGAACGCTTTTTTATATCAAAGAAAAATAAAATATTTTATATATTTTTTATATCAAAGACTGCTTTGATATATCAGCACTAAGCTTCCCTGTGTCGTAGGCGGTATGGATAAACACAGGACGTATCACAAACAATCGGTATGTGCACCGGAACTGAACGGAACCCGGGCCTCTGCGTTGGAGATAGGGTAATTACAAACTGAGCTAGAATGTAGTCGAAAAATTTATTAGATAATTAAAGGTATTTTGGATAAATTTCACAGTAAATAATTTTTACCAGAGTATTTTTTAACGCCTATTTTGTATCGTGGGTGGCAGGATAAAGAACGACGGTTACGTCTGTGAATCAATATTTAACAGATTAACAATAATCTGTACTTTTTAAAACCTACGTCAAAATCCAGCACAAAATTCAGCGTTATAATTATTAAGGTCCTTACTCTTATCTGTTGTTTGCAATATTTCCCACAAGGACAGTATCTTAACGATGACAATTATTAAATGTTTTTATACAGGCTTAGGTAATGTCGCTAACTACAATAGTTAAAAGTACTAATCAACTTGTTCAAACAAGGTATAAATAAGTGTTTAAAAGTAACACGTTGCCACCAAGAACATACCCCAAAGAAAGAATTCCTACTGTTCATGGCAAAGTGGAAAGCTAAGTGTTGCTATAAATCTGTTCGTGGAAAAACAACATAGCTTTTGTTCTAATTTGACGCAGGGTTTTCGGCAAATTTCCTCTTACAGGCAGATTGAGGATCCTCGACGCTGCAGCTACACCTTACTTGTTTAAAATAAGTTTTTCGTTATAACATGAAGTACCTTAATAATATTGAATAGGATGAAATTAATTAAACAGGGACTGCTTACAGATTTAGACTTAGACGACGATAATACAACAAAGTCACCTCTGAAGGAATAATTAACTTGCAGATAACATTAGTACTTGAAATCTGACGTTTCGACAGCAGTAATTAATTAGCTATTTGCTTCGATTCAATCGCTCGGGGGTTTGAGATTAACATTGGAATCATCAAATTTTTAATATGAAAAAAAAAATCAATTATATCAACGACCGTGATGAATAGTGAATGACAATGAATTCTTCAGAATGTGCTGAGAGTTGCGTGAAATCTGCTTACACTCATACTTTTTGTTACTATGATCCAAGTAAAAAGATCGAAATATCGGTGTGAAAAATCATGAGTCCCTTTCCTGGTAAATTTGAAACTACTAAGCCGTGAGGTTTCCTAGCAGTTGACCAGTATAATTACGTGATAGGAGACTGAAAATCTGTACTATGACCAGACTTCTGGTGCAAAGACTGAGCTATTTTTGCCAGTAAACGCTGAAAAAGAGTTTTGATTATTCATATGTAGATAACATTTAATTACTTATACCATTAAAATTTAAACAACCCCATTTCACCTGCCACTGCGACCACTGAAGTATTTCCGATCAAAATATCTCATTGATAAATATTGTTTCAATAAAGTAAATGCTGCATTTACTGTTACCTACTATTGGTTGTGGTTGCAAGCACTCAAATACTGTTATACGGACAGTAAATTTGAATCGAAATCAAATCTGTGTTTTTCTGAATAATAAGTACTTCTAGGTCAGTAAATGAATTATAAGGAGGACGATATAATCGCCACAGATATTATATGTTATTAAAAGTATGAAGTATCTGTTTAGATTGGATATAAAAATATATTTTGCGGTTCTATTTATATTTGTTCTGTGACAATTTTGTTAAGACAGATACACAGACAGAGTAGGTACATGAAGAACAGTGTATCATATCAAAGACATTATACTTTATGGAAATGAATATAAATATAATTTAACTCAATATTTTTTGTTGTAACATTATTTTCTGCCTGTCATCTAGACTGGAATGCGATTTTGTTTGTTACGTTCCTAAATGTTTATACAATAGGCAGTAAAACAAGATCAAATCAAAAGGTTTTAGTGAGGTTTAGTGAGACCATATGATACAATTTTTAGACAAACGGCCTACACCCTTGGTCATAAAGAAACTGCTTTGTATACAAGCTATATTTTACTTTAATTACACACACAAGATTTTACTACTAAATATCCTAGACTCTTATTATCACTAGTGTTCGTGGAATAGTCAAAATTCGACTAAAATCATTAAATAACTGATATATATCTGTTCTCCTCAGTTCAAATATTTTTTAATTTATAAGGAAGCAATGTTGTGAAGGATACCGAAAGATCGTTTCAAAATTTAAACGAATTGCATCAGACGAAAGAAATATTCATGATTTGATTAAGAAGTATATTGAGGAGATGTCGCAGGTACTAATTGTAAATTTAAAATTAAGCAAGCCTTTTCTTATTAGTCGTAAATTAAGCATTGAATAAATAATTTGGGGTTAACTACACTGCCATCTATCGGATAGTAGCGTAGTTATAAACGATTGTGTAACAGACACACGAAAAATTATATACATAACAAAATATAATAAAAGTTTAAGTATAAACTTGAAGTTGAAAAACGTATAATTTGTATTTGCAACAATTTCTCTTGTATATTCAATTAAAGAGTGTCTGTTTGTTGAGCGAACTGCCCGCTTGGGTGGGTCTCTTTCACGTACAAACGACTTGCGGTAAAGAATTGAGGAATATCTAATGGCGTCGGGCTTCCAGAGAAGTGCACTGGTGGATTGTAGGTGGAAACTGATTAGAATATTTATTTTATGTTTACAGTACGGGGTGACTTGGATACTTCTTTATAAATAAAAGTAAAAATATATCAGTAATATCAGTAAGCTGTTGTAGCTTAGTCGTTTGAACATTGGACTCTAATAAGGGCGACTCGAGTTCGATGTGCGTATTGAAAATTAATTGATACCTTCGTCGGTGAAGGACATAGTGAGGAAATCTGAACACCTGGAGATGTCCATAATATTATTAGGCGTATGTAATCTGCAACCCGCACTTTAGTCAGCGTGGCGGACTTTGGTCTCAACCCCTTTCATTGTTAGGAGGCCCGAGCCCAATAGTGTGTAAATTGTGGATTGTAAAAGTAGTCTTTAAGCAATGTAAAAAATAAAAATTTCTGACACGGGTTGGCCTCAATACTCTCCATTAATCACCTGCCCAAGAATACAAAAATCGTGAGTACCCGTTCAAATAAAAATTACATTACACCACTTGTCCATTGTGATACTGATTAACTCTGCCATCATTTTATATGCCTCGAATAATTAACAGAACGGTTTCAACGGTAAAATTTTATATCAGTACACGAAAATATTACAGTGTTCCAGAGGTTTCCGTTTTCGATCCTAGATTATTTGGAATTCGAACAGAATGTCGAGTTCAAAATAGAAATTTCGAGATTCTAGCTCCGATTTCCAATCGATTTTGAATTGTGTTCGAAAGCCAACTACATACACTTCATTGAACTGCGTTTTGATTAAATCGAATACTGACAACGTTGGCTTCTATGATTCTCTAACTAAGGGTACCAGGTTCGAACCCTGGCTAGTGAAAACTGGTTATAGATAAATGTTTGTTCTTGAGTTTTGATCTTTGCGAATGTCTTGCGTGTATTTTCATGCTGCCTAATGCACAGAGTAAGTGTCTTAGATGTAGATGAAGGCCTTGAGTGTCTGTGTGACCGTACATATTTTTAATGCATTAACTTAATATTATGCGATTTTAATTATGAGATACAACGATTGGCTTCGTTGAAATATATAATAATGAAAGTGTTTATATACCTTATTTAAAATATGTTAACCATTAACATTTAACAAAGATGTAAGTTACGAATATTTTGACATTTACGCAATCTCAATCTAATTGCTTATCTTATATCTGCCCTTTGAGCGGACAGATTAATGGCATAAAACGCAAAATCCACATTTCGTGACCAGACATATATAACTCGTGCTTGACCGAATCACGTGTAACGGAATTTAACTTGGCATTTGAACAGCAATTTTTGACAGAGATATCTTCACTGACAATTGATGTTTTAACTCCACGGTTTTAGTTCGAGGTTATCGATTTCAATCGATATATACGCCTATAATCGGTAAAAGTAAGACTCGATTTAAAAATCTACGAGACATGTGTTACTCGATTTCAACAATACTCATTTCTAGTTAATGATACTGATAATGATTGTTCAAATAATTACAATATTGACTCTGCTATATGTATATTACTTTTAATAAGAGTATTAGTAACTTGCTTTCGCTTAGCTTCGTGAAATTCGATTTTTATATTTAGAAATAATCGCGACCGAAATAATTGTTGCACCGTTTTTCATGCGTTTTATAATTTTTTTTACTGATGTAAATAAAATTTCTTTCTCGTGAATAAGTGCATATATTGGTTTGACGCTAACGCATTCAGACAGAAAGACAGAAAATGTGTTTTGCGCTATATAGCTTAAATACATTCGGAATAATATACTTTTTTTTCATGTTAGTAGCCGATAAAAGAGCAGACGAGCCACCTGACGGTAAGTGGGCATCGTCGCCCATGGACATCAGCAAGACCAAAGATATCACTGATGCGTTGTTGGACAGGAAATGAGAAGAAGATTAGAAAGCAAGTACTGGCTCTCAAGCCCCCAGCCGGAAAACGACGAGTCGTTTGGCGGCTGACTCAAGCAGGAGGGTGGTAGCTAGCCAGGCAGGCTTCACGGAAAGATAATAATAATATTAATGACTTAATAATAATATTGATGATATAATCCTTATGCGAATCCCTACCACCAAGCAGGCTGCCTTCTGTCGCCTCTTACGATACCCTGTTCTGCCAGCTTGGGATTGGGGGGAGTATTCTAAGCCGCCCCAATACAGTTAATCTTACCTTTCAAACTGTAGAAGAATTTTTCAAATAAATGCCGAGTTTCCCTTCACATATATACAAACTTAGAAAATTAAAAATTATAATTAAAAATTATGTTAAACTTTACAGAAAGCTTTATGTGTATCTGAACAAAGTATACAATATAATGTAGGTATTGTAAAAATATCTGAAATCAGTGATTAATTAAATTTCGGAACATAATTATATGAGACTGAATATTTTTGATATTATTTAATACCTTGATATTATATTAATAATAATACTTACTCAATTTCTGAAATTCCCACGAAATCGAACTTGGAAAAGTTCTTCAAAATTATCTATTTTGTCAGCGGAAATTTAAAACTCCAATAATATTAAAAGCTTACAATTTTCAATTTTCCTCCTTAGTAGAAACAGACGCGCGAAATTTTCGTAAAATTAATTTCCAAATGTAGGATGAATTATAAATTATCATGATTGTCTGTCCTATAATCGCATCTGATACGAATATTACAGGCTCGAGGGAAATTATCGGTTGGTACATGTCAAACATTATTATCGTCTCTTCATCGTTTCAATATCACAATCTTACTTTCTTATTAACATTTATTAAATTCATTATCTTCTTACCTGGTACGCGGAAATCGTGGAACAAACTTCATTTAACTTCATTGATGGTTCTATGGTGCATGTCCTTCGAGATGTGAGTCCATTACTTAGCGGCCAGTTAACATAACACGCTCATGGTGTTCGAAATGTTTTTGAACGTCAATTATAACTTACCATCAGATTACCTGCCTGCTCTTTTCCATTATCAAGAATCATGTAATTATTGTAGTTTCATGCAAAGTATGTAAACATGTTTGTTTCTAAGTTTATGACTGCTGTATAGTATTTCTGGATTATGTCTATCTTAATTGATTAACTTATATTAAATAAATATTACTGATATAGTTATGTACTTGAATTTAATTGTAATTAAACAAAAAAATAGATGTGTATAATTATTTCTTTTAATAACTCATGTTTAATTATGAACTAAGTTGGAAGTTATTTTTAGTAATATACAATCAAAAATTGAGCTGTTTTTTGACCGACATAAAAAAAGGGCAAGTTATAAATTCGTTTGAATTTTTTTGACGTATGTAACCTCATAACTCCATTAATATCGAAGAATTTGGAAAAATCCTCTTTTGTTTGGGAGAGTATACTTCCCGTTTAGTCCGACCTAAATTTGAATAACCCCTAAAGGTCAAAGATAAAACCATGAAATTGACTTTTTTCAAATAGAAGTTTCTTTTTTTTGTTAAAATATTTACTTGTATTCTTTGTTAATTTTCAAGTTACTTCTATCTTAATTCTTTATAAGTTAATAATCTTTTCAATTTTTTAAGAATAAACAACTTCTACACAACAAGGAAACATGCTTTACAACAATGACAAAATTCACGTGCTGCACTTTAAATAATTGCCCTTCATAAAACTTACCAAAAAGAAGGTAGGCAGTTCGTAATCAGCGTGTCGAAGGCTTATTGGAAAACTTTTTCAGCGAATAAATAGTTGCGATCCCTGGACAGAAACAAAATTCAAGAAGCTAAGGAACTTGCTACACTAAAACCGAGTTACTGAAGGGAAACGATTCATGTAATTCAAATATCTAAGAATGAGGGTAGCCAGAAAATAACGTGTCAGAAAAAAAATTGGAAATTTACTTTAAAAATATATATCTAATTCATCCTAATTCGTAAGTCATAACTTGTAGGCGTTAGGCACTTTGTCTAAGAACATCAGTGTGAATGCATTCACACCAAATATTTTAGATATGTGTATATTAGAAACTAATTAACACATTGAAAAGTGGGAATTTCATGGCATTATACATTTCTTGCTGAGCAAATATTCAATTTACTTCTTTACCACAGGAAATTTCAAATTTACAAAAATAAAATAATGAATTAAAATTAGTGTATATAAATAGGTCTATATTACGTAGTACACAAAATACTGGAAGCATTCCCTCGTTGTACAGCAATGCTTATACGTTGAGCGAGAAAGGTTCTAGCTCTTGGGTCGCATGTCTCATGTTTTAAGCTTTTTTTTTGATATTTCCTTGAAAAGATAATACTCGTCAGGGCCCCGCGGCCTAAGTGTATTGACTCAGAATGCTTTAAAGAAATATTCAGGACCAAGACTCTTGTACTTCTGTTTATTATTTTTTGCAGTATCTGCTGCAGCGCCAGCCTTGGCGAATATAATAATAATAATATAATATCATCACTGGGTAAAGTAATATTGTGAAAAACAATGTAGCATATCATACAGTAAACAAATTATAATAAATATATCCTACGTGTTAGACTGGTTGTGGGCTGTGATGATTGTTGGCTTAATCTTCTCTTTATTCCTTCACTTTGGTCCAATTCTTCTGTTTACAGTATTTATCCTTTTATTTTGGTTCTCAAGTATTCTTCCTCGGAATTGTTTTTCGTTAAAGTTCAAATTATTTTTTCTACTTCCGTCGCTCAACTGTGTCGCTCGCACAAGTTCACCTAACCATCTAAAGGCTAATAGTGTTGTGCGAAGTTTAACAAGAGTATTTCCCAAGGGGGCCTTACACCGCTGTCCGTTTACTGGTTTTCGTTAATCGTTCGTTGTATATCCTTGTAGTTATGTGACTTGATCTTCCTTCAATGACTAAGGCTTTCAAGTTTAATGATACGATGAGCTGAATATATTAATAATTTATTCATAAAGGATTTTATTTATAGCAAAATAAAACATTTTCATTTTTAGGACCTCCAATGTGCAACTACCTTAATTGTTGGGATGCTCAATGATATACGTAAGGTGATTTAAGATGTAGAAACAAGAATTGCGATATTTGTCTAATATTAATAAACTTATTACTTTCCTATGCAAATCAACTTTATTTATCTAATCTTCTTTGACGTTAACATTCGTTACTTTAAGATAGCGCCTCTATTAAAGTTGCTAGAATTAAAAGCTATAATAAATTAAAGTCATCAAAAAAAGTGACAGATGCAATAATGTAATAAATTACTGAAGATCTTATCATCGGCTTAAAGTAATGCTAAAAACGTGAATAATTTGGTTGAATCTTTCCTATAAGGCACCTGCTACTAGTTGGGTTTGTTACGCAATTAGGAACTTCGCGTCGTGAATATATAAAGTAGAAAATTAAATGGCTTCTGTAGATTAATGTGGGCAGGCGGTTGGAATCAAACGTGGGTATTCAAATGCGTTTTTTCCTCTAAATTTAATACATTAATCTATCGATATTAGTTATGGGTAATACTTTAATATTGTAATTGATACTTTGTATGATATGGATCTGGCCCGTTACTTCCCTGAGATCATATTTAATATCACATGAAATCTCGTTATATTCCAAATTAATTTAACAATTTCTGTCTTTTCAATTATAAAACAGTTGCCAAAGCTGTTTCCAGCGTCACTGTGCGTTAATTTAATTTCTTGAAGAACTGAGTTTCGTGAAAAATTTAAATTTTATATACTGTAATTTTATGCAGCTAGTCGCCAAACGAGCAGACGAGCCACCTGACGGTAAGTAGCCACCTTTGCCCACGGACTTTAGTAACAACAAAGGAAGGCATCGCTGAAGTGTTGCTGACCGGTAATATAGCGGGGCCCGCATTGTTACTGGCTCTGTGAAACTGCGACCGAAACAATTATGAAACCATTTCACTGACAATTTTAAAATTTGCCATAATTGTACTTTTCTATTTGTATCAACAATATTTCCTAAACAAACATATATTTCTTCTGACATTCAATATTCTAGATTTGAATTAATTTTCTAATGAATCATTTCTTGCTACACTAAAAAGTTACAAGGTTAATCAATTTTACATTGTGTAGAAAATAGCAGGGAATGTCAAAGAATTATTGCTAAATGGAAATGTATCTATATGTAAATAAGCAAAAACGAAACTGTTTTCATTTTCTTCTCTTATTCTCCACCGATTTTCTTTTCTTTTTCTTAGTTTGGTAACTGGTAACACATAACATCTAATCGATAGTAGTGTAAGTATAGAATATTAAACACACACAAAGGCTTCAATACACGCACACGCACGTGAAATTTAAAATCTTGTGAAAATACATTTGAATTGAATTGAAAATAGCATTGAAACCAATTTTATCAAAACTAATTATGTTAACGCAAACCTTAAATGTAACAAAAGCCACAGTTTCAATAAAAATGTTGATATTTTCAGATTCAAAAGAATTGTATATTGTCATAACAGTTGTATCATTACGAGCTTTTGTTTCGCGTCTATTTTGTGGGAACAAACAGACAGCAGAGAATGAGGGACTGGCTTGTTTTACTACTCAATAGAATATCTTCGTATTCAGAGAATTCACAGAAAGCAAAAGAATGTGCAGTGGAATTTTTTTAGCAATGATGTCGTATTTTAATTCACAATCACTACCGATGATGTCCAAATGCTCATCCCGCCTTTAACTAAATTTAAATACCAAGATTAAATAATAAGTTTGAGATTTATTTACAGTGCAAAGCTTCATAGCAATAGCTTTTTTATTATTATGTGAGCAAATATCTCTATTAAACTGATGTATCATATTTGTTTTGAGATTTATAAAAGTACATTCAATTTAAATTATGAATTGTACAGATCTTATGATTTCTGTCGTTGGTGTCCTTTGACAACGAATCGATATAATCGAAACAAATCAAAGAAGACGCTGAATCTACATGTTACTGGCTCTTTTGACACTGCAAAGGAAAGGAAACTCTTGACACTTTTTCTGTCAAAACTTTTGACAGTAAATTTTAAAAGACAAAAATCTCTACTATTTTGCACAGGAAGAAACTGGTGTCTTGGTCTAGCAAGGTTCACCGCGAGTGTGTGAGGTTAACTCGGTTCATAGGATGGATGAAGCTGAGTACACCCCATAACCAACTAGAGATTAAATTTAATATCAAATTGGTTGAAGGTTTTCGTGATTATTCATCCCACTTACACTACATGGTTACATATGTGTACAATAAAACAAGGTATTATCGTCTCAGAACAATCGCTTTTAGCCTCTCGCATATACATCGCGATAGAACAGCGGGCGTAAGGGTATCAGTTGTAATGATTAATTAAAATCACCTTGTTTTTCACTTCCACATTATTCAGATTTCAATCGTAACTTCACTGCACAATGAAATGCCTCGGGCTCTTACTGTATTCTCTTTTTGTTCTCTTTTATGTAAGGGTCTTACCACATCAGTTTCATGTGAGTTGCGTTTTTATGCTTAACTCTTGGGTGAGGTTCAGATTTGGTTACAGAAAACTCCCAAGTATACAGTTTCTCTACAATTTGAATGTTGGTTCTTGTCGTTTCTGTTATTGAATGGCATACTTATAGTCTGAAGAAAGCTGACAACATAGGGAATTTTATATAGTTAAAAAAGTATCTAAATATCCGCTTACCATCTCTTCAACTCAAGCTTATACAATAATCCAATGTGAAATTGTTTTAATAAAAATGGTAAAATTAAATGAGCTGCTGTAATACATCTTGAACACCACCATTTTAAATTAAAGTATCATTAAGCAAGCTGGAGTAAGGCAGCATTATTAAGCATAATCTAAACTCTAGGAAAAAATTCATACCCTGGAATGGGAGACGATTCTTTGAGTATGGCTGGAACTAGAAGTCGACTACATTGCAGATACCTAAAAGGTTTGTTGGATCTCCTGCTTAAAATGTCTGTACAGCACATTGATTTTGGCTTTAGAGAAGTATTTTCGTAGATTAGATGCTGTGGTCGATTATACAGAACAATCCAAACAGCTGAGAGCAATTTATCAAAGAAACACGAAATAGTCAACGCAACACATCGCTTCTAAGATGATGTATGAAGTAGACATTTGCAGATTCTTTTCTTGCCCTGTCAATCGCGAGTCTGGTTGCGCCCTAACAGATATTGAGATAAAACAGAAGTGTGTCAAGCATACGCCTTGTTCCCGCTGCCTAGATGGGGAGACCTAGTTTCTGGTGTGGGATCCAAAGTTGGTCAAGGATGAGATTTTTAGCGCTCGTGCAAACAATTAGGACGTGCTTTCTATGTTTGAATACCTTTTACCTTGCTACGAAGAGACTGAGATTTTTCATGAACTGTTTCTTAAGGAAGTGGAAAACTTAGTGCTTTTTATTCTTGCTATAAGTCTTTTCATTTAAAATGTCAATAGTAGAAATATTCTCATATCTCAACCTAATTACGATAGGTCATGAACAGCTATGTATTAGTAGTAGAAGAGTATTTCCAACAAATGAGCTGTAACTGTCGGTAATTAGTTAATTACAAACGCCTTTAATTAAGAAAGAGCAATCCCACTTGCACGAACTTGCTTTTATTTTATTATCTCATTAAAACTCTACTAATTATAACAAGAGAGGTCGCGCGTGCCATGTGGTGATGAATGAACAATTCATTCAATAGTTTCTTAAACTAATTTCATTTATCGCCTACTTTGAGTTTCTTTACATGCTTGAAAATGCGTCAAGACGCGCACGAGAATAAAAAATAATTATTGATTGTAAGTACTTAAATATGTAATCATGCAAGAACTCATGTATATAATCGTGCAATGATAATTGGATATGATGATGATTTGGATAGGAATTTTATTTTATTTTGAAATATCAGAAAAACAGTGGTTCATTAATCTGGTCTCACTTTCTAACTTTCGTCTCCCTCCTCTCGGTGTGAGTGAATAGGACTAACAAGACACCGTGTTTTTTTTCCTACAAAACAATCGATCTCATATTAACAAAAAATTTCATATAATTCTGTCTCACAATTGTCTTTTCGTGTCATAACAGCAGCCCGGTTTCGTTTAAAGATCCCCCCCCCTCTGCCTCTCCCCTCGACCCAAACAAAATATACGCATACTTTAACTTACACTTAAAATTAAACGGTGAAATGTTTGTACGTGTTTTGGTATCGAAAAGACAGTAATAAATGGAACTTCTGCTTCCGCTTAGGCCGGCAACGCGTTGGTAATAACTTTAGTGACGTTTAATGCATGTTCCTGGGTAACTTTGAGCACGTACCATCATGAAACCCAATTGTTAGTTATCGGCTTCTTACATCAAAGGGACAAAACACAATGTCTCTGCTAAACACACTCAAAGCAGCTTTCTGAGACTAATCCTGGACAGATCTTGTTCTAGAACGGTCATTGGTGAAACACAAGGCAATAAGTACTATCTATTGTTTGACTATGTAAGATAAAACGTTTATCAGCGTGGATATGCGTTCCTCGTGCCAAGACTGCCAAGTCATTGTCTGCTCCTCTATTGGCGATGTATTTATTGGTCGGCGTAGAAACAAAACGCTGGCTGAGACTTCGTGTTGAATACTAATACATAACAATTAACACAATAATTAATTTAGAACACTTGATCTTATTTAATCTAATTTGAAAATTTATTTTACATGATCACGTATAGCGTAAATAAGCAGGTAAAGCTTCAGGAAAACACAATGCGAGATTAATTGCTTTAATTACGTTATCCAATGTCAATATTAAGTAATGCCGCTGGCTTTTAAACAGATAGGTGTTGCCTCCAACAATTCTCACGACCGACTGCGCAAAACCACCATCGACATCAATCCTAACCCGCTCACTAGCGCCACCAAGTAGCGATTAGTGACAGCGGACTATTATGATGAATTGACAAACTTTATGTGTGTTGCACTAGGCACCTGGACTAGAAATATGTTAGCAATTCGTTAGGGAGATTTAAGGACGGTCAAATGCAACCAAATTATATTATGACTCCTATCTAAATATGAATCATTTTCGAGTAATTCAATATTTTAAGTTTTGTTCAAGAATGTGCGATATTCAACATTGAAAATTGAAAAAAACAAATCACTAATGCATAAAATACGATTTTATTATTATTACTTGGTTTCTGACACCTTAATACATAATAATCAACCATTAGTGGGTGAATATTTTCAACGATTTTTAAATTACAGCTACACATCTTTTCAATTTTCATTTCAATCAGGTGTTTTCAACTAAAATAGTCAATTATTGTAAATTTCCGCATTTTGTTGTTTGTCATATAATATGTACTCTTACATATATAATAGTTACCTTTCGTAATTGTTCCTGTTATATTTCTGTGTGTGTATTAATAGTTAAATAAATATATTCAATTCATGAAATATGTTATGAAGCGTTAAAAAAATAGTCAATATTAGTATAATGGATTGACGTCTTGATTGACGATTGAGCATTAAGATTGAGTCACAGGTGCTAGTTTTTTTATCAATAAATTTAACTGATGATGGATTAAGTGTAAATTAATATATTATATACGTTAACAAAAAGACTGTTTCGGTATAGTTACAGGTAACTACAGTGCGCTTTACCGTGTAAGGCTACAACGTCACTTACCATCGTCATACCAGGTGGAATTGTAGTCAAACAAATTGAAAAATATCATTTGTTTCGGTGAAAGATAGTATCTTGAAGAACCATGTTTATATAACCTGAGAGTATTCCAGAATGTTCTCAAAGTTGTATACAATCTGCTAATTCGTACTTTGCCAGTGCTGCACTTTAGCACTCACACCGTGCAAGCGTCGTGCATGGCAGCGGGACAGAAATGGATTGAATGATAATGCGAGTTGCATTTAATTTTGTTCTTACTTTACTTTTTTGTTACAGGTAATAAATACATCAATACCAGCTCACGCCTTCACTGAAAATAAACATGAGGTAATAATAGATTAGTTTTTTAATATAATAGCATTTTATTAATAAATACCAATAATGCTGACTATGAAATGAATATAAATGAAATAACTTTATTAATAAAATTTGCTTCGATACGGCTATAGGTAACAATTGGTTTGGATAATTTATTTACAGCAACAGTTAATTTACTGTTACAGAGACTTAAACTCCAGTATTATATCATGGAATTTGACATTTCTTATGACAGTTTTAAAGTTAGTTCGCCCACTTTTATACAGTAAACACCGCGTTAAAGTATTTTTTTTTTCTTTTTTTTTATGTTAAGAGCCGTCAAACGAGGCGACGAGCCACCTGATGGTAAGTGGTCACCGTCGCCCATGGACATTAGCAACACCAAATGCCAATTCAAGACCGTTTGCGTCATTTTCAAACAAACAAGTTGACGAGCCGTCCAGTAATAATTAAAAAATAATTTCATATGATTGTTTATTTGTGTGTTTTTCATGTACATATAACATTGAACTCATTATTTTTTACCATTAATATACCTGCATACATAAGCTCGTTACAGTTTCTTAGCAGTACTAGCTGGCCTGTCAAACTTTGCTCGGCGTTATGTTTATGTGTAAATGATCTCGGTTTAGGGACATATTAACTATTAACATTATTAAATTATTAGTCCTGTAGTCACTACCCACAGGATCATATTCATAAAAATATCTTTTGTAAATATGAATTGAATAAGAAGTTACCTTATATTGCCGAAAATAAGAAAATAATCTTACATATTACTAATAACATAGATATATTAAAAAATAAAGAAGTAACCAACATTATATTCGAATCCCACCTTAATTCTATGAGGTCCGTATCAATAGGTCATTAGCATAAAGAATCGAGAATAACAGACAATCAGCTTGTATTGACTCCTCGTGAATGTAACGACAATCGCACGGTAAAATCGACGCTATGCTGTGGTCGTAAAGCGCTTTCTAGTTCGTAGGTATGGAAATAGTTGCACAACGCAGAATTATGATCATGCAGAAGAGACATCATAAATGCTTTTGTGTTAATACTTAATATCTAGATCCAAGTCGAATAAGTTACGCATACAATAGAACAACGAATGAGACAGTTATGAAGTAACGAGACGGCATATTTAAAGTACTACTTACTTTATTATAATAACTTTTTTGAGATAAAGTATAAATAAAACTGCGCCGGGGTCTAATTTGAGGTCGGATACAGACTTAATATTTACGTCTTAGGGGTCTTCGTAAGATTTACAGTTACAAAATTGTGACTGTAAGTCTTGCAACTTCATTTTTTGCAAGAATTTTCTGTGTACTTCTATACTGCAAATATAACTGCAAAAGTAGGGAATCAAAACGAGAAAGTAAAATGTAGTGAATAAACTGCATTGCTTGTTTTTAATCGTAAATTATCATGTAAAATATCACAAACAATGCTCATCACTGCTTATTCATACTAGTAACTTGTGCTACGCAGTAAACAAACTTTATAACATGGGAATTCTCATTTTGATCATCCACTTTTGATGCATATATAAATTACTCTACAGTAGAAATTTACGAGACAATGTTACGTAGAGTATTCGACTGAAAATTGTTTTTTTTTTTATGGTAATAGCCGACAAATGAGCAGACGAGCCACCTGATGGTAAGTGGTCACCGTCGCCCATGGACATCAGTAAGACCAAAGGTATCACTGATGCGTTGTCGGACAGGAAATGAGAAGAAGATTAGAAAGCAAGTACTGGCTCTCAAGCCCCCAGCCGGAACACGACGAGTCGTTTGGCGACTGACCCAAGCAGGAGGGTGGTAGCTAGCCAGGCAAGCTTCACGGAAAGATAATAATACCACTAATAATATTAATGACTTAATAATAATACTGATAATATAATCCTTACGCGAAGCCCTACCACCAAGCAAGCATTGTGCGTGTACACTTGAAGTCTAGAAAACATAAGGTCTAAGAATGTTGTGAAGATGAAATAATAAAAACATAATATCTATAGGTACCAAAAATCACAGGTCTTTTCTATTTCTTATCAAGTCTATAGTAGCAAGAGTCGTGAGTCGCACAAACACCGCTATTCCGTGTTTGCAAAAAGAATCCGTGTAAGCATTGCCGCGGTAATAGGATTTGCTTAAGCTCATTATCTTCCAAGCACGACCACTTTTAAAGTATAAGTTTGCTACAGGTGTGTCGCGAAGCCGAATTCGGCGTTCGAAATTGAAAACTTGATTGTTAAGTTTCAAATTCGTAATTCAAATTGTGTTTGGTTTTGTTCGGAAAGTTTTGACATCGACAGTAATAATCAGAAATGAAAATTGGGCGGGCAGCGTTCTGTGAAATCACTCAGAACTTTCTGTGGCTCGTTTTCGCGAATAAGTGTTGTCAAGTGCCCACTGTCGAGAATTAAACAAGCGGGTTAAGAACCCCAGCGTATTGAAATTATTTAAAAAGTTCGTCAGTGCGGTTCTAAATTTGAAGTTTGTTTTCTAGACTGAAAACTTTTATGCAATTGAACTAAGTGAGTATTCTACTTATCGTACGAATCCCTCGGAGTTCGATCATTTGAGTTGATTATGAGTGACTGCCAAAATACAATGTAAGTCTCGATTAGCGGTTCTATAGGTGACCGGTGGTCATTGACCACTAGTGCAAAACTTTCGTAATCATGTCTGTAATAAAAAACAATATAACCTTTTCATGTGATAAGCACATTAATCGGTCATTGTTTATTTAGAGTACTTACTTCGTCGGGTGGTTTTTTGTGACATTTTGATTTGATGTGTAAATTTGCCTCTAAACAGCAATATTGTTGTAATGGATTTTGTTCCAATCCTCTAAGAAATGAGCAGCCACATTACTAGAACACCAGAAGGTACCAGTAGATATATATCTTGTATGAATGCTACTTAAATCGTTCATTTGATCGTTTAATTGTTTACTATATGAAATATTCTGTTTTTAAATTTATTGTTGTGAAGAAAAGAAAAACATGAAGCGATGTGCTATTAATAAAAACTTGTGCTTGTGTAACTAATTGTAACTTAGAGTTTTATTGAAATTCGAGAAGTGGTCGTGTGGTCCAAGTCTGGAAAATATATTTATTAATCGCGAGATTTTTACCGACACAAATGCTATTACGTGTCGGTGTTCAAGGCGTTTGGCGTTTTTTGAGTTCAAGTGTAGTACTTATACATGTAATAGTAAAAAAAAGTTTGAACGCTATTCGCTCCGATAAAGTTCTGGCCGGTAATAAATAAGCGCACCCGTCGACACAGTATTGGTTAACCACAGTAAACAAATACGCGGGATCTATTATTCGTTTTATTATTACTTTTATCAAAATATTACAGACAGTTTTATTTAGTCACCATTGACTCAACATGATCGTCAACCAGAGTCAACGACATTTTCTATTCCCAACAAAATAGTTCAGTAAAGTTCCAAAATTGCGAAATCATATCCAATATTAATGTAAATTTGTAATTTGGTTATGTAAATATAAATGTTCATCACTAAAAAAAGCATCTTTTATTTAATTAAATCCTATTTTTTCATTAGGTACACGACACTCTTTTGGAACTATGCCAATTTTTTCGTTATCTAGTATACTTAAATAAATTATCTCATATCTACTGCATAATGTGTGCGGATTCAAGGAAACTTGGCAGTGATTCCTTTTTTTAAATAAAAAGTTCACACTCACACCCCGTTACCAGGATTCCCTGTATTGCGGCTGGCATAGATGTCATATGACATGACCAACACCCATGACCAGAAAATAAACGTTTACATGTCATATAAATGACTGCCCAGGCCGCGTGTGGAACCCGCGGCCTCTCGGCAGGGTCACTACCTACTGGGCTATAGGGTCGTCATTAATTATTAGATATTATCCACGCATGCCTGGATCGCATTAATCATAAATTATGCTGTCATTTTAAAATGTCCTACATACGATGAAACAAGAAACCCTTATGTGTCTTGCATGTTTTTGTTGGTTAATCACATGCGGTTACCTCATATTTAGAAAATAGAATATATGGTAAACATAAAGAGTTTAATAATCCAGTGGCCAAACATCGTAAAAGGACCGAATTAAGATTTTTACGAATGACCTTAAGGTACCACCACTAAAAAAAATTTACAAGAGCATCATATGATATATTTCAAGATGCATAAAGGGACACATTTTATTTATATCCTTTTATATTTTTAAAATTTAAAGAGAGAGGTGAACTTCTTAGCATCGTGTGGCAGTGGGAGAAATTCCGAGCAGTTCCCGGGATTTGCGACCCGGGTGTAGGTTTAAGGTGGCCCCGTTTATGATGCGCATCCACGCTTTCCTTCATTGCTCGTGTTGCCACCTCGAAGGAGGCTGTTAGTGTAGCTTCAGACACTCGTCCTAAAATAGATCTTGCACTTCTCGATAGGCCATAGTCTATAAATAGGTAATAGAGAGACTGTAGTGGACTCGTTAATAAAACTACTTTTGAAGCGAAAATGTGGAACGGTAAGGAGCGCAAGAAGGCACACATCCACCCGAGCGATCGTCTTTACGAACACTAGTTTTTGTTTATATATGTAGTTTAAAGTGGCGTCACCGATTCTAATCAGTCAGCTTTACGTCTCCCGCGCGTTGCCATACGTATTTATTAATACAATAAAAAGAAAACATTAAAATGACGACAAAATTACAGAAATATTACATTTAAAACAACATAAAATTACGCGTCGCCTACAGAGACTTTGCTGGTTCACCTCTCGCACCCACTTCTACCGCATATAAATTAACCACGTAGTCATTTTTGGTTAGTTCATTATATAAGTCGTAGTATTTATTTATTTTTAACATTATATATTCTTCATCAATACTTTATAGGATATCCTTAAATTTGTATAGGTATTGCAGTTTATTTCTGGTTAAATTATTGTACAAAATCATATCCATGAGAGTTCAGTTCGTACTTGACTAGGTTTTATTATTTAATTAGAATGTACCGTGCCCCCAAATGTATTTTTTCCCACAATAAAATTAATATTTTTCATTTTTTCACTATTTACTGCCCACTGAATATTAAACAAAAGACGGTATTTTTAAACTTGTTAAAGTTACAAAGTTGCGTCATATTTGTTACTTATTCTCAATTAGTGTTAAATTAACATCTCACCTGATGGAAAGTGGCGATTGTGTCACGAGAATATATCTGGTTGAAATCGATGCTTAACGATAACCATGCTTTTTATACAATATTTTTCTCTGTTTTTTGAAAAAATATGTAATCTATGGTCTACGACAGAGTGTGAATATATAAGTGTTTAGTCACTTTTATCTTGCAGACACCTACCTATATAATGCAAATGTAATTTGAGATCGTTTATTCTTCATACGTATACTGTAACCAATTTTATGTAGCACCGCTGTTATATCTGAGATTGGATATAAAGAAGGATCTCATGTCCTTTCGTTACTGTAAAATATTTTTACAAAACTTTGAATAAATACAAACACTATTGAATCATAAGTACCATCTACATCACAAGGTCAAAACGCAAACCAAGACATAAGCAGGATTTATCAAACATATCCGCGACCCCTCCTACCTTACACCAGCTCGCACCCACCGTCCCACGGTATCTCGTCAAGTACGAGTGTTGTAAATTAATTAGGTCCGCATTTGGTGTAATCACACGAGTGATTTAATATCTGACCCGACACCACCGGTAATTAGGGGCATCGACAGCGACGCGTTCATCTTTAAGTATATGTTAAGGATGAATTCGATAATATATTTATAGTAAAAACATAATTATTATGATGTTAAAGCATGGAATAAATACACAGCAGTGAAGTATTAACAAAAATAAGAAAAAATATTCAAGTAAATATGATAACAACTTTTATTAACAGTCTATCTACATCAAAACAAGTTTTTAATTTAATAACATGACAGAAATAATATCAACATTTATATACTTAAAAGCAGAGACGACAAAGCCCGAAACTCTGAAGAATTTGACAATTTAATTTTTTTGTTAAGACGAAGGCATCTCCTAAGAACGGGTTTCCATTTTATCGACTCGAGTAAGAAAAGAAGCGAAATATATATAAACAGTGAAATCAAAAACTTGTATAAATTAATTTAATGTTATTGGGCAGAACTAAATTTATGTGATTTTGTATGTCTTACTCGTAAGTTTTGTTTTTTAAAATAAATGACACTTAAGTCATAATGTCAATAAAAGAAAGAAAGTAAAGTTAGTCTACCAGTAGGTATAGTCAAGTTTTTGTTTTTATCTAAAAACAATACTTACTATTCATACAACTTAATACTTTATCACTATTGATTTTGGTACATTAAAATTTAATTTAAGTGCCTCGGTATAATGCTCCCATAGTTTTAATAGTCGATCGTAATTGTTTAGACATTGTAGCCGACAAAACGAATATAAATTCCTTCGAATTCTAATCCATTTTCAAGATTAGAAATATCGATTCAAGTCAGATAAAAACAATTGATCGATTAGCTCGGCAGCGCCCTCATAAAAGCATCGTGCCGCTTATTAATCTATGGTCGGCTAGTATCATCATTCAAAGTATTTTTTATCTGTACTCGGACAAGTATGCTATGAAGCGCAGCGTCTTAGCGTTCAATTATTGAATCGATAATTGCAAATTGGTGCAAATTTTTTCTCGACTGACAACGTGATACGAATGAAGCGATTATTCTCGTATTGTTCTTAAAATATGCTTCTGTCAAGTAAATATTAGGATTCATAGATTGCCATCATGTAGCACCAAATTCTTATCATCCACGATTAAATAAACTAATGGATCTTCAATATAATTAGTTGATAATGGTATTGGAAAATAAAAACAGTAACGTGTTTTGGCCGTATTGGAGCGGCTTAGAATATTCCCCAAATCCCATGATGTCACAAAAGGGTGTCGTAAGAGGCGACAGAAGCCTGTTTGGCTTGTGGTAGGGCGTCGCGTATGAATTATATTATCAGTATTATTATTAAGTCATTCATATTATTACTGGTATTATTATCTTTCCGTGAAGCCTGCCTGGCTAGCTACCACCCTCCTGCTCGAGTCACCCGCCAAACGACTCGTCGTGTTCCGGCTGGGGGCTTGAGAGCCAGTACTTGCTTTCTAACCTTCTTCTCATTTCCTCGCCGACAACGCATCAATGATAGCTTTGGTCTTGCTGATGTCCATGGGCGACGGTGATCACTCACCTTCAAGTGGCTCGTCAGCTCGTTTGTCGGCTATTAACATAAAAAAGTATATCTGTGATATAACTATGAATAAATTACTTTTATTCTGAAATTTGTCTACGTAAAAAGAGTGAATAATTCTTAAATTTATGTGCTTACCAAAATAGACCACATCGCTACTAAGGGTAGTAAGGGTATACTACTATTGTTGTTGAGCATAAACTGGAAATAGAATAATTTACATTTCAATTTTCATTTTCTTATTATTTATGAACGGCATCAAATTATGTAATGGAAAACTAATTCAAATGAATTCAAAATAAAAATATTTAAAATTACTTCCCATGATTTTTTATTGCAGTGAAATTCATGAACAACTTTTAAAGTGTCATAACCAAATTGTAATGATACTGGAATAATTGAACTAAGACACTTTCTGATGAATTATCATAATGTTTCCGTACTGAATCATTAAGATCTCCCAAGTCTCAATAAAAGGTCCTTAAGTGTTGTAGGTGTAAATTGCTTATCGGTTCTTACAGAAAGTTAGGTGACCAAGATTCTGGACGCAATGCCTGAATTAATTTAAATAAAAAAGGTAATAATATAAATTTTCTATGATTTTGTTTCTATGAGTACAATGTCGCTCAGCGAACGAATCTTTATTCTATATTTAAAAGCTATTCGTAAAGACAAAAATTTTTGAATCAATATTAATTTTTATAATGTTCCTCATTCTGACGTCATAAATGATATTAATATTCATATTTGAAATATGTAAAAGGTGAATTAAGTTTAATCTTATTGTTTTCATATTCACTCATCTCTGGTAAGGCTTTGGCGCTACGCCAGCGGAGCATATAAAATATGCTCTTTTAATACCGGTCGAGTTAACGCGATTACGATGATATAGTAGAGAGGGTAGAAACAATATAGCAAAAAGCTTTGCTTGTTTCGGCATCTTTTACGGCAATTTCCTTTTAGCTATTTTGTGCGTGAATCCAATAAATAAGTTGTCTTAATATTCATAAAAAATTGGAATAGTCTTATTTTTGCTTGAAAAATTTCTCAGCTGGGGTGTAGTGAGTTATAAATTAAGGAGAGTCGAGGGAGGATGATGTTTTGTTAAGATCGAATTACATATTTAAAACATAAAAAACGGGGTCGACTTTGTTCTTTATTTGTTCTTTTGAGAGAGCAGAAGAAACATGAATAAATTTACATTCGTCTCATAGTTCATTTCATATATTTTGCCGATGAGGGTGGAACTCGAACAAGATTGGAATGGAAACCCAAAAATAAATTCTTATTAAAAACAAAAAAAAAAAAACAAATAAACTAACACACTTTCATACACTCAGTAGGAGTCCCTGTGTTGTGGGTGTAATATATCGTCACAGTCACCCGAGAGCAAACATTTATCTATGAGATAAATGTGTATGTATATGTTCCATAATGTGTCCCGACCGAAATCGAACCCGGGATCCGTCGTTCAGCAGACCGGGTCACCGGGTCACCGAGTCATTAATTAGTCGACCTTGTTTCTGGGCATTAATTTCGTCATTTGTACGAGTATTTACAGGGCCTCTATACATATATTCTATCCATCTATCTCGGTAATTTTGGATTGTAATTAAAAAAATAGGTAATTGTCGTTGAAATTATAACTACACCTGAAACCAATAGAACACAAAAAAACACGAATGGATGCGCTCTGCAGGTATATTTTAATAAAATAATAACTGACAAATAATTAATTAATATTTATTTACTACCTCAGAATATTAACCAAATTCGTGTACTCAATCTTCTAACATTAGAAAATAACCCTAGATTACTCTTGGTCACAAAAAGGTTATCTAAAAGCAATTTAGAGAAGAATGTGTACTATAGAGCCGCTGTTGGAATATCCAGTTATTATCAAAGGGAATTGTGATATTGTTCTGATAATGCTTTGTTCCAGGTCTTTTATAGTCTAAGAGGATCCTGCACTAAGTCTAGACTTAACACTTCAATTGCTCTTTATAATGAGAAGCTTTCCGTAACTTCTTAACGAATCGTTTTCAAACTAAAAAATAGTCCGTATTCTTTGACCGTTCGAAATCTTTTTCATTCAAGTTTCTTTGTCTTACTTTCTTTTCATTTCTAATTAGAAACTATCCGAGGACTTGCATTCGGAACACCTCAAAGCTTTGTTCTGTTTCTAATTTAATTTTATTCCGCTATTACATTATTTGCGTTCCGACTTTTAAACGTCAACTGGAATTATTTAGTATTGAATATCGTGCAGCATCTATTTGTACAAGTGCGTCGGTCATTTTCAATGAAGCGGCATTAAATGTAAAACGCCGCGATCGCCCTGCATAACATCGGAGCGGTCGAAACAAAACGAATCCGTCCGGCCATAAAACACATTTGCGGTTAACCCGACGATTTTCTCTAATACGGTTTTAATTTCAATAAAAACACGACGTCAACTTTTTTCGAACGAAACGAGAGGCACCTGTTACTCTCGAATTATATGATTGGGACGGCCGTGTCTTGGTACGACATTTTTTATCATGCGTGTTCGATGTTTGAATTTGAACGTTTTCTGTTTTGGGCGATGGTGGGGTTTTGTTCGGTGTTGCCGTGGAAAAAATTTGTTGATATGGGCCTTTTTTTTGTTTTTGCTCTTTTCTTTGCTTTGCCCTGCAGGCAGGAAGCGATGCGGTCAGTGTTTACATGCTTGTGCTTCTCTGTTTGATTTGGGTCTTTGACTGCATTCGACTGCGTGCGGTTTTCGCGAACTTGCAGGGATGTACGTTTTTTGCTGCTCTGTGAAGTGCTGATCACATATTGTCAGTTGTACTCGATGTGCGCTTTTTTAATTTATAAATTGTTCATTTGAGGCAGTTGTGCGCCATTTAGCAAGCATATTATTGCGTTAAATTTGAAACAAACAACCAAATTAACGGTATTAACAAGTGGGTTTAATTAATTTTTAAAGAGGGTATTACGGAACTAGGTAACAACGATTTTTTCGTTGGTCTTTTATAACTGATTGATATCACGATTGCGATTCAGTCGACTTTTATGGTCATTTCGTTGCGGCATTATTAAAGTTTCTATTGCCCGACCTTGCTCGACTTTTTTTTTGTAAAACTATCAATACTCCGTTCACGCAGTCGTAATACCCTTTCATTATCTATAATCATCCGTTACTTAAAGAAAGAAATCTAAAATTACTTGTGATTGAATAAGATTTCTGAGACTATAAAAAAACAAACCTTTAAATATGCGTCAACACGAATTCTGAAATGTACTATTTAAAAATAAAGAAGCTTACAAAAACTTTGTTACGGCATACTTCAAGGCGATATTTTAGTTCCTTCACTTCTTTCTGTTGATAAAAGTCACGTTTCAAACTTGCTGGGAATCAAACTATAAGTAGAAATCGAAATGTCACAAACCAAAATTAAACAAAAGTCGGGTGTCGACAGTAGACCGTTGACATGTATTAATGATGGAGCAGAGGACATGAAGAGATAAATAGTCGGACCATTAATGAGATAAAAACGTGACTAACGTTATTTCTGTTATGCCTTATGGTATTTAGACCGCTAGATTAATGGTAACTATATGTTGGATTCGGGTTATAGTTTTGGTAATGAGTAATGTTGTTTACTTTTGTTGTATGTTTCAAGACCTTATGGATAGTTTTAATTCACAAATATATTGTTTTTATTTATATTGAAATATTTATCTTTATGACGATGATACAATCGTTTTCAATCTTTTATTATAACAATCTTTTACTTATAAGAAAATGACGCGTTTGTTAAATATCTAATAAAAAGGTTTTATTTATTTTGCATTGGAATAATAGTAAATTCCTGTGGGTACTATGCAAATCCGAAAAAGTTCGTTTCAGTCTAATCTTTGATAATTCAATTGTGCCTTTAGAAGTGTATTATATATATATGTATATATATATATATATATATATATATATATATATATATATTAGTACGACTACCACTAGATTTTCTCTGATATTATAAGAATTACATGGTATCACGAAATCCTTATCGTCATTATCGATAACATCAATTACCTCATCGGAACATTGATCTTTAACCGCCTCTATTCTCTGCCTGTAATTGAGACATTTGTTACATTTATTGCTTCAATATTAAGAAATAATCCTCAGCCTTCGGTGAAGCGAATATTTTGCAGTATGTGTTCTGGTATTAGGAATGACAAGTTAAATATTTTTATTACATATTTTTGTAATTATTAAACGCCTACATATTTATCTTTTACCTTTAACTTTATCGTCGTTTACTATGTACATATATAGTAAATCAATTAATTTCTATCAGTGCTTGCTTGTATGATCAGCGGTATTGAAGTAATTGATTATTTCATAATCATATCATTTAAAACTTAAAAGGGAAAATTAAGATTGTTCTTAAATTCGTTCTATGTCAAAACTAAAGAGTATTTTCCAAGTGCTTGTTGCACTGGTTCAATGTCACATACTCGCTGAACCCTGGTTAAACAATCAATTATTGCAGGGATCAAATCTCTGGAAAAAATATTTGAATTCCACATTGTTTAGATTTAATTTACGTTAGGAATTTATAAATTCATATATATTGAACACCCAAATCCACAAATCGGCGGGATTGCAAGTAACTGACGTGTAAAAGCCGCGCAGACCGCAATCGCGTACCGCATACGACGCGCCGCTCAAGTCTGCTATTAGTCCGATAACGGTCACCGTATCTGCTCCACAGATCTCTTCCTACAGCATTGTACTGTCTATTTCGTTCATGTTAATATCTGTAGTCTTTTAATTATTATATCTCTACATACCATGTTCTTGCTACTACGCTGAACCTTCGCACATTAATGCGGGAGCCTAACATGTTACGACATAGGCTATAGTGGTAGATTTTGTTAAAACAAATTATGCTATTCCACGTTATAACAAAACGTTAGGTACGCTAGTATAACAATAAATAAGCCTCTTGTTAAGTAGCTCTTCTTAACCAAAAGTTTAATATAAGTTATTTTTAGGTGGTGAAACCGGCTCTTAAAATAGGTAGAGTGAATTGATTTGGAATTTTTAAAGCTCGTATAAAGAATATGAGGTAGAGAAAAACTGAATGCTGCGGGTATAATACAAAGCGTTTTCGCTCTATGTTAGCAGAGATCAGATATTCGTGACACTCGTGATGGCGATGAACGTATTTAAGACACATCTCAAACCTGATGTTTATGTTTAACGTAATTGAAATAGGCCCAGTAAACCATTTTACTATGAAACAGGAGAGATTTGCAGAAATGTAGGTATTATATTCTCGAGGAGGCAGACTCTACTGTTTTATTACTGTTCCTTTATTAAGATAGTATCCGGTGAGTATTTATTCAATGTCTTCATTTACCTCGTTGTTCCACTAACAGATGACACGCGATAACGATTAAAATCTTTACGGGGATTTATTTTGTGTCGTCATAAATTCTCGACGGTATTTGATGTTGCTAATGCAAATGATTTTTTGGTATCGTAGCATTTGTATTTTTAATTTGTGCTAATTAATATGTGTAAAATTGAAATATTAATAAACATTAAAGTCATAAATTTGAAACGACTTAATAGATAATGGCCTTGTGTTATAATGATATATAATAATCATATAGTCAATTAAAACATCTGCTGACGAATGTTATTTCGCCGTTTCTTCAGCAGTTCGGAAACAGTAGTATAACCAAAAAATGACGTGCACAACATTTTCTTACAAAATACCTAAATGATATTGTTAAACGCTGTCGGTTATCTTCGATTTATACTCATTGTATGTTTTTTATAAAATTGTTCCTTCTGGATACAAAAATCAATAGCACGAAGGTTCGTCGCACAGTTTGTACTGTAAGTTTCCGTTGTATAAATCGCTTGAACTCGCTGTTCGTTTGTAACCATCACTGAGTGTAATGCCTTAGACGCTTCTATTACAGATAACGGTCAATAGTATCTGGTCTCTAGATCTTTTCTTATAGAAAATATATACTGTTCTGTGGAGCAATATTTGTGTGCGTGAATGTATTTATGGGTATTGTGTACATATATGCGTAATACTGTCTACTGTCTCGGTCTCGGTGGCATGTTACAGGCTTGAAATACTGATCTACCTAAATGTCTTATAAATAATTTAAACATCAATACTGCAAATTGTATAGTAAAATATGCTTGACTAGACGATTGGAACAAAAATTTGTCATATAATCGAACCCCGGGTTCGATTCCCGGCCGGATCAAACACTTTTACTAGCGTCCCGCCTCGACTTCATTTGGTTTCAACTATGTGTGTGTGCGTGCGTGTGTGTATCTATACTAATGTTATAAAGAAGAAATCTTTTTATTTTTGTATGTTTGTAACGAATAAACTCAAAACTATTGAACCGATTATAGAAATTCTTTCACCATTAGAATGCTACATTATCCCTGAGTAACATAGGCTATATATATTACTAGAAAAAATAAGGGATCCTTGCTAAAACTTCAGCAACGTGAACCAAGGTGTAAAAAAATTTGCTTAAAATTTCTTTCATCGCATACGCTGCGGTAACTTTGATAAAGTACACCCGTGCGAAGAAGGGCCGGGCCGCTAGTGTTATATACAGTGTGTTCATCCGGAATAATGTACCTTTCAAATAGCAAAATATATTTTCAAATAGGTCCCGTGATACTGGAGATTATTCTTCGTGTACACACAAGCTGACAAAATTCGTAGTCTCTTTATAATATTTCGGAGGAGGTCTTCTTCTTATCTTTATGTAGCACATACATCCTTGTAGGAATTGAAATTAGGACAATCGACGACTTTCGAACCACTTAACTGTTAATACTCCGTTAAAAATCGTGAAGTGTGTAAACATCTCGTAAACAAACACTCTTCGAAAAGCTGGTTGGTTATCTTTAGATACGTTCTGTTAAAAGAAGACCGAGTCGCCCATTACCCTGATTAGTTTATGTTGATATTAATAGCGCTCAATTGTCGACTGATGTCCGAAGGTTTCTTTTTACGCAACATGTAGCTAGAACGTGAAATTGGAATTGAAAATACATTGCCTAAGATTTACACGATTACATTAATTGTTGTTTGCAAAATAAATATGATACATCAAAACAATTTCGTAAAGTAAAATGAAAATCAAAAGTTTCTTGGTCTGTAATTTGGTAAAGAAATAAAAATAATCTAAGAATTACATGGCTAAACTGGTAAACATGTTGTAACTATGGTTTAAAAAATGTATGTTTTAAAAATGCTCAGTGAGAAGTTAGGTTTTTTTGTACTATTTTTATGTTAGCGAAATAATTACGCAACGACACTTAATGATCTCATCCTGTATATCATGTTCGTGACGTGGTCCAGAAGACAATTGAGGCCAAATCTTAGAAATAGTGTACAATGATAAATTGTGTGATGCGATCTTGGGAGTTAATCTTTGATTTTATAGTGCAGGACTGCAGATGTCAGATAGAAGAGATGTTTCTTTTGATAGTGATAAATTTTAGTTTATATTATTTGTTATTAATTGCTTTTAGTGGGCTTTAGAAATGTTTAAAAATACTAATATGCATACAATGGAGAGATTTTTCTCTGTCTACAAATCATTATGTGTCCACTTTCTAACTGAAAATGTCTTTTAAAATTCGGAGTCTTGCTTCGTATGATTGTCTGGTATGATTTTTCATAATATTTTGGTTTCATTGCGTCTCTAAATTATTTGAAACCCAATATTATGAAACAGGAAAATCGTTGCTAACAAATTTTCATCAGGTGTTTTGTAAATATTTATTTATTCATCCACGCTATTGTATTGGTTTACGGGTCTGTTATTGACGTCATTGAAATGAGAAATTAGTTAAATATTTATTTGTTCCAGGCTTAGTGAGTTGTGATATTTTTTACGATTTGAGAACCTGGAACCGCTTCGAAGGTAACCGGGTAGGCTGTAGGATCGATAGTCAGTTACTCCCAGTTTTTATATTTCTTGATTATCCTTATAAGCAAGTATTATTTTATACTACTAACATATGAAAATAGAACCAACCAGTTCACAGTTAAATTTTCGACGGACACGAAGCTGCTTCGAAGAAGGCGTGGCTATTGCTCAATATGCGTTAAAATTATTAATGACTCTCGGTTAAGTGTGTGTTTCTTTCGTAATAGCACCAATCGGAATATGAAGATTACTGAGACATTAATAACATGGACGTGCTATACCCACGAATAGCTCATTCGTCTTACAATAATCTTTACTAACATTATCACGGGAGAGTGAGAATTTTGTTATTTGTGTGTAATACGGAGGGTAGTCTCCGGAAATTTAAAAAACTCTTTTACCATTTGAAAGATTCTTATTCCGGATAGACATAGACCATATTTCAGGTGTGTTTGAATAATAATTAATTGTTGAGTCCGAACGAACTCGGGACGGACAACTGGTACATTATTACTTCTTAAAGAAATCATTTATAAAGGGAATCTAATATTTACATATTATAGATATGTAGATTGAATATATTGAGTTTCATTTTAAACTTACATAAAACGCTAAACATTTTGAATAATGACGATTACATTTTATTTTATATATGTATCATTATAAATACCCCTCAGCATTATTACATTTCATATTTTTTTTACAAATAATAACTCAACAATCCCACCTGATAGTAAGTGGTGAATAATTCTAAGATATTGAACGCAATCATTTTTATAAGCCTATTCACTAAATATAAAATAAAAACGAAATTCATAAATGCATTTGTATTTGTTAATTCTAAATACCCCTTATTATTCATCACATCATTACAACCCATACTGTCCCATTTGTGTGCTCGGATCTTCTCTCTTTAAAAGGGGTAAAGAAATAGTCCAGCACATCTTTCTCATTATGGGGAACCCAGTTGTGCGAGTTCGTTCACGATGCTTTCTTTTACTGAAGCGAGTAATAATTGATTTTTAATACGCGTACAATAAGAAAAAAAATAGAGGTACGGCAAGATTCGATCCCGAGTCTCCCGTTCAAACGACCGATGTTCAAACCACTAGTCTTTTAAGATAGGTAGTAAATGTTAATTATTTCTTATTCACAATATGTCATTGTAGTCGCATTTGACTTATGACTCTCAATAACAACATAAATCTAACAACGAATGACTGATAAGAAACAGAGTGTCAATAATATCGACATAACGCACACTCTATTGGCAACTTTACTGCAGTGTGATAAGGTGCAAATAAGTTTGGGTTGTATTAGTTTAGATAAGGTCGCATTTTGGATCTATAAAGATATAATTTTACATCTTGTATTGTTAGAATAATATGGGGTATATTTGAAGTTACGATCTAACTAGTTTAGATCTAACTGAACTAATTCGTCACCTATACCGTGCTTAATGCTGGGATCGAATTATTTTTTTTCACACATAAGTTAACGCTTGACAACAACCGCAGCTGATGGTAATTGGTGATGATTATAGAATTATATGAGTTGGTTAAATGTTTTAACTTTACTTTAGTCCGTAACTTTGGTCAATTTCTAATTTACAGACCAAGAAAACCCAGTCTAAAAAACAATGCAGGTGTTATTTCTAAGCGTAAGACATAGTTTTTCTGTAGCTAAGCGAGGGAGGTTTACTGGAAGTAACTATCATTACTGTAAATTGCAATTTGATGCCGTCAATAATTAAACTTAACCTGTCTAGACGAAACCAAACACGAAGCCGTCGGGTTTCGTCAATTGTCCACCTTCGGAGGAGCGCAGGATTTGAACACGGGTATCCTGACCGAAAGATAATGGGTTAATGTGTTTCAAACACAAAAGTACCAGGGACACATTGATGCACAAGAGTTGTACAGTTCGTTTTAAGCTATAACGTTTCAGCAGCATTACGCATGTAATCTTGGCCTTTAATCTAGTGTTCCTTTATGCGATGAATGCCCGCAGCGTCAATACTGCATACGAAATTCAGATAAAGTAACGTATGCTTTGACTTGATGTATGTATGTACCTTCCCTTCTTACTAGTTTGTCTGTCAAGTGACAACTAAACTGTTATATAGGTTTTCTACTCAGGTGAACGTGATTGCCTTAGGAAATTCATTGAACTATTTGCCATAAATATTTTATTTATTTATTTATTAGTTGCACCAACAAAGTGTACACCAACACTTACAATAAATGAAAATCAACAAACAAGACTAAAAGTAGGTGTCACCTCAGTTATAGGTGCAAACTCAATGATTTATAGCAACATACTAAACAAATTACAAATATTAGGAATAAAATGTCAAAATTATATTAAAAAAATATACTTTAAATTTTACAAAATGTTAAAATGCAAATTTATTTAAAATTACATTACATATAAAATACAATTAAAAATGCATATAGGAAAATAAATTATGAAAAAAAAATATGTTTGGTATTTATTTTTTAGATATGTAGTTGGTAATACCATTAAACAGATTAGAAACTTAGTGGCAGCATTTAGTAAAAAACTTCAATCACATTCACAAAATACTCGTGAGTACCTGCGCGAAACTTAATTATATCACCTGTTTATGGCCGACAGTGTACTGCTCTGTCACATTTTTCTCGGAGACTGTGTAAGCACCTTTAAGTAAGTAGACTCGCTTCTCTTGACTGCAGTCTCGACATAATGGCAAAGACAAATGTACGAACCGCGAATTGAATACTAAAATTATTATCTTGGATATTAAATAGTGAACTTCTATCCAATTTTGATATAAGAGTACCAAATGGCGTGCCATCCTTATGTTAATGCTATTGTACACTAGCGTAGAATATTATTTCATAAAAGCCACATCTAATTAACGTGTTATCTAAGCAGTATCAAGTGGTGCAGGAATAGTAATCTGTCTATTTTGGTGCTTTTACTTATAACGATTAGTTAACACAATATATATATATATATATATATATATATATACATATACAATATTGTAATGGCTACATCTTTCTGCGTCGTATGATCTGGCTTCTTAAGCTCTTAAGCGAGTGTTACTGTCGCTTAGCTATAACGTAATTATAATAAAATCCTTTTCTTTTTTTTGTTCTGTAAAGCATTTATATTTCCTCTACACTAAACCGATATAAGGTAGTAAAAGAGCCAAGCTCTAGAAATTCATAGTTTTTGTGAACTCATGTTCAAAAGTGACATTAATGTATACCCACCCTTATGTTACAGTGTAGTCTACACTCTTGTTAATATTTAAATCATAATGTTCTCTAGGATAATTTAATATGAAATGACTTGTTTCTTTTACTTTATTTTATGGTTTTTATATCGTCTATCAAATATTTTTTTTATTAATGAGACGGTTTCCTGTTTCACGACACACAAGTTATTTCTGTTTATGGGATTATAATGAATGTAATTTAACAAGCCATTTGAAGTTTATGCCGCTTACTTTTTTAGGGTTCCGTATATACGTTGAAAAATAAACTTTATTTATAGAAACTTCATAAAAACACGTATTTGTTAAATATAGATATTTTCTTTTGAATCGGCACATAAAAGTTGGAATTTGGTTCGTAAAATGAGACCATTCAGTATATCTGTGGAATATATAGATAGATTTCAGAAATGGATGACATTCTAAATTATAAAAGGGCGTGTTAATTGCTTATTATTTAGAATCTATATTTCGATTTATAAATTACAAGGATTACAAAAATTCTAAAGCTTAAATTGCAATGGAAAACAGAAAATATTATTTTACATTACATTATTATTTGTTGTATGGAACCTGACTTTGCGAGGTCGACTTGACCTATATCTAATAATGAGAAATGTTTCTGCTGGAAATATGTTTGTAAATATTTTTTATTCATGGTCTAGTGGTTGCTTATGCAATGTCTAACATATCGATGTAGGTTTTTATAACTCATTTTTATGGACAAAAGTAGATCCTTTTGAGATGGTTACATTTTTTGATACAATATCTTTAAAATAATGTATGTATTTTAATAACAATACATACATGTGAGTACCTATTTTAAGAATACAGTTATAGATAATTATTAACCTGCCCTCTTTACACATTATAAAACCTAGGCTTTATAATGTACCTGCGTTGTTTTAGTAATGAGGATTTTTTATTTCTATAAATTAGAAACATATTGATTTATTATAATCGTTGCAGCCGGGCAATCTGTTTTATTTACTCTCCTCTAAATAGAGCGATCTCCAATCCTATATGATATAAATGACAATATTCATAATAATAAACGTTTACACATTCACACCCACGCACTACGAATCCCTGTGTTGGAGGTGACGTACATAAATCATATCACAAACACCTGTAAATACCCCAAAAAATAATTGTGTACCCCCTTGATAAGATATTTACTTATTCGACTAGACAAAATTTAGTTTTTATATTGTTCCGTAAAAACACGCGTATATCAAAACGTAAGATCGACGTAACCAGCAGCTTCAGTGTAAAAAAGCTTCAACCAACGTAATAAAGAACCTTCTTCGTTTTTTAATACTGAAAGGACACTATTCAATATTTCTATAAAAAGTTATTTACCAGCATCAAAGCCATCTGTAAAATATGATAATTCTTCGGTAAACGACAATCTATGCGGAAAAGCTCTCAAGACAAGGTGTCAGCGCCATCGTACACAAATCTGTCAGCTCGAATTCAGGTTAACTGGAGTGAAAAAACTACCCCTCCTGTACTCCCATGATAAGGGGATGTAAATTACTGTTGAGGGCGTAGAACGAATTTAGACGAGCTCTGCTTTTGAACGAAATTAATGTTTCAGTAACGTTACAGAGGAACAATGGATGTGATTCAAGCGCCCATATCTTAGAATTATGGGGTACGATTAGCCGAATTTGAGCGAAAGTCCCTACTTTAGGGGCCCCTGCCCCTGGAAGTAGTTTGGAAGTTAAGGAGTCGAACATGAAGACATTGCCCTGTATGATGCGGTGATGAATAGATTTAGTAATAAGATGGGATACCGGTTAATCGAAAGGTCAAAAATAACCTAAAATTGTGTACAAATATTTGTTTCACATGATCAGAAACTACTTTTTATCACCTTCATCACCATCAGGCACACATTAGCCGCTGAAGTGACGATTCATATCATCGCGACAGACAGTATTTGAACCTAAAGAAACTGCGTTTTATGTATAATATTTTTGTATTATATATAAAGCTTAAAAAAAATACATAAATATTATGTTTGTGACAATATCAAATAAAAATCTTATATAGCATTAACATAACCAATACTCCCAAGGGGTCATTGGCATACTTGACGATAAAACGTTACAGAATTCAATTGAAAACAGACTTACGAGATTTTAAGTATTATGATATTATTAAGAGTTTTTTAAAGCGAAAACAATAATGTCATCGTTAATACAACGATCAGCGGCTTAAAAAAATAATCAGGCATATTTTCATTAGCAAAAGCACGCATAAAATCCTAAAAATTAAAAGTTACACAGGAAAATCCGAACGAATTTGAAGTTACTTTTAATATTTAGCTGTACTCTTTGTTTAGGCCCAAACAACCTTGTTTAAAGGGATGCTTAAATTCGTAGGGCAGTCGGGATTAGTGGAATGCATAATAAATTGAATAATGTGGGCGTGGATTATCAACTTAAATGTGGGCAGGTAGGTGATATCAAAAGAAGGCGTAATCTTTACAAGTGACGTTTTTATTTAAGCTCGCGATAAAAATATCACGGAGATTACTGTGTTATGTAAAATTTTTTAAGTTGTTCGGGTTTTATTTATAATGATAGCATTATTGTTTGGATAAAGAAACTTCGTAAAACAAACTTATACGACATCAATTTTACAATTTTCGTCATGAAAAACTTTGAATTTATCTTTCTTGACTTTTTGTAAATACCGTCTAATTAAAAAAATCTAAAGCAAATCATAGTTTTAATTGAAAATTTTAAAATATTCCCATTTGAATAAGATAATTGTTAAGTATATCAAATTTTTTTGTTAGTGGTGTTATCTGCTGTGTGTCGTTTTAAAACAATGATAAACAAATCAGCCGATTGGAAAAAGATGAAACATAAGACGTAATAATTCCAAATTAATAGTCATTAAAATTTGCAATGACGCTCTTGTAAGACAAATATATGTTTCTGGAACCGTACAGAATATTATTCAAAATTAAGCATTCGTTTATGTATACGCTGTAGGGACAACACCTGAGTCAAAGTGTCCAAAACAAGTCTCTAGCTCGATGGTGTTAGTCTTCGACATAGCTACCAATTAATAGTTTCAGATAATACCTGGGTCTTTGTAAGCTTATCGATTGTGTACTGAAACGGTGATATAATGCAGGACAAAATGGCCATATTGTATGCGATATTGTAATCTTGCTACAGCAACACAGCCCTTAGTGCTCGGTGAAAGCGTGAGCGTAATGCTCTATGTCTATCTTGTAATCCCACGTTTTTTGGATGAAATCAGTAAAAGAATCGGCGATTCTAATTATTGGACAAAACTTGGACAGAATCGAAAAGGTGGGATTGGAAACCACTTTTATTTATATTATTATGAATAGTGGGTCGATCATATTGAACAATGTGTGTTATTTTTCCTAAGGTCGGAAATATAAGGGTAATGTATAGTTAGCGTTTAAGGCGCTCATAACCGGACAACTTGTGCTAATCTTGAGTGATCCAAAGATCGTGCAATTTCAGGCGATATCCAGAGTTTAATGGCTGATCGAATGGCAAAAAAGCATTCTTTCTTTTTTTTTCTTCCCCTTTCTCTACTCCTGGCTGAAAATGTATCATCGATGCCTTTGGTGTTACTAATGTCTATGGGCGGCGGTTGCCACTATCATCGAGTGGCTCGTATGCTCGTCTGTAGGCTATTTGAAAAAGAATTAGCGCTTCCTTGCTCTTTAAGACACGTTACACCGTTTGCAGTAGTTAGCAGTCGGTATGCTATTTGGTCTTCGGCCAGCGAAAGACTTCCGTCAGATCATCGCTCTGTTGGACAGTAAACCATGGAGGGTTTACACACTGCAGCATACGTACATCCCAGACCGCGATAATGAGAAGAGATCCGATTCCTACATTAGGCCGCTTTTAGGTTGAAGATCAAGACAGAATTTTGTTCGTAATGTATTTCGCTTTATAACAGTACCTAAGCGTTAATGCCTCGAATATTAATTAACTTCACGTCGACGCAACTAAGTTATAAACGCTTCAAACTCACTTGCTTCCTTCTAAACATTGATATATTTTAATATAGACTAGGAGGAAGTTTCTCTCCCAGTCTATATACCTTTTCATCTCGCAGTGGGTGCAATCCCCGATAACAGGACAAAAAGATTCTCACTATTGTCAGAAGGACACAATAGAGGGCTGGAAAGAACTTGTAATTACTATTTTTCTACTTACGCCTTTGCAGTGAGTAAATTTTTTTGAAAAATAGAATAAACTCTCGTCTCATATGCTTTGTATGTTCCTGACTCACTTCTGTTCTGACCGATCTTGTGCATCGACGATGCTTGTAATTATGAATTTTTAAATTTTCTCGTGGAGCGGTTTGACATATGTCTTCTGACTGGAAGAAGTGTCCTTTCTGCCTATGTAGCATCGTCCTTCTAGAATCAGCTTGAGATGTTTTCAAAGTGATTCAGTTACAACACTGAAGACCAAGTTGAGAAACGAGTTCTGCGCTTTCTTCTCGTTTTCACGTGACCTTAATGAATTCTTTGTCTTTGGTAATTCAGATGTCCATGGGCGGTAGTGACCACTTGTCAGTCTGTCTTATAAATTTTAGGCCAGACATATAAAAATGTACATTTGCAGATTATGTCTATTTAAAGTATGCTACAACATTTGTACATGGGCTACTGTGTACTCAATTCAATGCAGGTGTCATTCTTGGATGTAATTCTTCATCACAAATGGGGCTCCATTCATATACATATTACGCAGCTAAATTTCTATAATTACGTATTTACATACGAATAAAGGGAACTGGATTTAAATGTAGCCATAAGAATAAATATCCTCGCACCAGCCGACTCGTAAAGTGTTCTGTGGTTTCTTAACTGCGATATTAAATAAGTTATTAGGTACGATAATATATAAGAGATGCACGTTGAATAGGATGCTATACGTGATTTTAAAAGGGAACAGCATTCGATAGAGTCGAACGCCTTATCTATGTTATATTAACTGCAACGGGACTGTGTCTATTCGATTCGATACCATTAAATTGTGGTAATGATTGCTATTCACATGGCATCCATTATAGCAAAGTAACTTTATTGGGTTTGGGAAACAATATGGCATATTATTTATACGTTATTCATTAATCGATTTATGTAATTGTTTTTTCTGGAGAAAATCGATAAGAATAAGCTCATTATTATTATTAAGCTATATTATTAAGCTTAATAAATAGCAGCCGCGCCTGACATAGTCGACATGTGTCTCGTCTTTATCAGGCATCTATATTTTTTTATGTTTATTGGTAGAAACCGCAGAAAATTCAATATAGGTAGGTAGGTGATTTTAAGGTTATCGCATTCAAACAGAGAGACAATTTTTTTTGTTTAATGTTACATAATGATTGATTGTAATTTAAATTAAAAATTATTTGTAATCCAAACATTTTTGTTTCGCCATACGTGATCCTTTATTTTACCATAATTATCGTTTAACAATAACACTGATAACTAAAAAGTCCAATGCTGAATACAATCTGTGAACCCCTAAAAAGCAGATGGCTTAGTGCTTTTGATGTCGGTCGTCAGTCCAGCTTCCAATCCAGAATGCAAAGGCTCTCAAAGGCGAGAAAGCACACATAATTTCTCTCAATAATGTTAACAAACGTGCGTGAAGTTACCATTCTGTACTTGACTAGCGTGGTGAATATTGAATTATAAGGGGCAAACCAAGGGCTCCGTGGCACACTTATGGATTTTGAACTGTAAAGTAATTTTTCATGAAGTTTTATAATTTAATGTACACGTACTTCTTTTCGGAAACCCTTTTTCTGTATTGTCTACGTGTTGACATTTCACGTACCTTATTTAACCACAACTTCGTCATCTATAATTATCATTTCAGTGCTAACGTAAAACATTTTTTTTTTCAAATCCACGTTGATGTACCCGATACGAATGCCCTTATTTTAATATGAAGGGGATAAAGCGTTCTTCGAAAGCCAAATGACAGCAATGAGACGATCTTAGGAGTAAACGCGCTAGCAGCTGCGGTTATTTACCTCGATGGCACATCTGTAATTACTGCACGGCGTATACAAGACTTAAAATATCCCGCCGTTTCACATGCAAACCTCCCCGGAGGGCTAACGTAAACGCCGGTCGTCTTCAGGCGAAAACCGACCTTCATGCACCCGTCCAATCAAACCGAGCCAATCTTGTAATGCCCATTCAAACACTATTCCACTTTATCTCGCTTACAAAACATAAAAACTTCTCCAACGTCCAACAACAGTTACTAAATACTCAAAAGCCGTGGTTATCTTGAAACTAAAAGGTTTTAGAAGCAAAGGTCAAGATATACAATGTGCGGCTGACGTCCATGGGCAAAAAACATCAACAGGCTACTTATTACCAATGAAAATTTTAAAGAACAACACCTAAGTGGCATTTAAGTGTCAGTCAACTGGCAGATACGTCGTTTTACGTCGGCGCGTCCGGCGGGCCACAGGCGGACTGGTTTGAAGCCGAGCCGGTCGGTCAAAGTATAGCGACTGTCGGTATGGATACTCCTTTGTAGGCGCATTCCGATAGATACGGGCCCCGGTGGAGTGAAATGCGGATAATGAAGAGCGGTTATTGTGATTTGTGTGGCATCCGAGTTGGGAACTAGGCGTACGTTGTAGTCGATCCTGTTTAGTAACATCGGGTCACTCGATTTGTGCACCCACTCGAGTTTTAAACATGCTCGATATGAATAAATTGGTGCTCGAAACTGCCGCTGTTTTGTAAAAAGGTTACGTGAACGGAAAGGAAATGCTTTTTTTGGTACGCGAAGTGCCGGGTCTCGTGTTATTCGGCTTTTAAATGTTTGGCGCGCCACCCGGCCGAAATCGGGTATTTTACGATCTGCAGATAGGATTGTTTATTTCGAGTTATTTAATAATGTTATCCCAATCGTCATGTCATTAAATCTCGTAATGTCGACGAGTTTTATTCTTGCGAGAGATTTTTGCATCTCGAAAATGCAGTTAGCGCTTTTTTCTTTTTCGAATTTCTGTTACTGGTCCGGAGGAATTCGATCCCGTTTATTGAGATTTAAAATTTTATTGGGTTTGCATTAACATTCGATTATCTGTACTGGTGTTAGAACCGTTAGGGTGGATTTACAGTAACAAGCTTTAAATATATAAACAGGTACTTTCTGCTCTTTGGTAATTTTTATGTTGATATCACAAAAGGTTTTTTTTTTAATTTTTGTATAGTGAAATAAACATTGTTTTTGGTACAATGTAAAACTATGGAAGCCTAAATAACTTCTTTTAACATTAGTTTGTTACCTTGTCACTCTAACACTATTGACCAGGCTTAGGTGTTAGGACAACTTGATAACAAACATAGCGTGTGTCCCGGGAAACAGTTCACTCGCAATATAAGCCTTTGCCCATGTTAAAAAGTCAATTATTGAATCTGTCATAAATGGTATCGTATAATGACTTAGTAAAAACGAATTACAGTATAAAAATGGAAATTTAATTAAAATCTACTAAAACATAATTTATTAACATTACTGAATGCCAGAAGCAATTAAATAACTTCGAATGTATGTAACTGATTGACTATAAAATAGGCGGTGTTCGAAATTCGAACTATAAAATAAAGAATGGGCGGCTCAGAAAACCTGTCACAGCGACCAAACACTCCCGCCATTGATATGAGTAGATAGGTGATTTATGGAGCATAGTTAATTTGGCGACAATGAAAGATTTTATATCGGAGGCGGAATTTTAATGTATATTGTATGCAGAACACACCACAGTGTAATAAACTAATAGAGCTGGTCATTATTACCATTATCATCTTAGTCTTAGAAGTGGTTATACCATAACGTCTTCTCGAAAATTGATTCATTGTATGATTATTCTCAAAATTCACAAATCATTCTGAGTGCTATTTCCGCGGTAAGGTCACTTTAATAGCAAACGTGAAAATTTATTATGGTTCAATTTAATGATGCTTTGATTGAAAATACATAATTTAATTATTTAATTTTGTTCATCGTTTTCTTTGTTACTTTTTTATCATATTTTCACATCATCAGGCTAGATTTATCATCCTTTACCTACAAAACTTACCCATTACAGTGATAAGTTTATGTCAGTGAAATTAGCTGTTTTTAATCTGCAGCTTTTAAAAATATTATTAAAGTGAAGTCTTTGACACATGTATATTAATATGGTTGGTGTAGTACATGTCAATAAGGTTCTGTCGTCTCATGCCTCCACGCTGCACACTGTGACATGGTGGGGGAACGAAACAACTACCCTCTCGCTAAAGTAGTGAACGGGGCACCAACCTTCTACTTTAGGTAGTGTTACTTGGACAACGGATGGAGACTGACGGCGTATGTAGGGTGTACAGCAGGTGATCATTCAACACTACAGTTGGTAAGAAGCATTTTGCCACAGATTGACTAAAAGAGTCTTTTAGTTTGCCAATGCGATTGTTTGCCAAAATTTGATTCTTATTGGCGACGCCGTCATAGTAGAAGAAAATTACCCGTTTTTATCAAAATTAATTCTGTCACCTTTGATGCTCTATTTTTTAGTTTCTTGGTCATTCACTTATATATTGTATAGAAACTAGAAATATTGTTTTGTACGACTAGTTATCATCTTTATGTTATTGCTTAATGATATGGGGAAAGTTACAACCGGATTCTTCTATTTAGAACCCCATAAAACACCGTAATGCTTTGGAATGATACATGAATGTATTAATATAATATGTATGTATATTTATGTATAAGTATACTTTTGTTACGCAGTTGTATTATTTTGTTAATTTGTTTTAAGTGTTGTTAGATTCATTTTATTTAAATTATCGGTAGTAAGATATGTTTGTCATGTTCATATATTTTTTGTGTATCTCGCATTTCTCCGTCACCACGGGTTGGCTGGTAGAGAATGCCAATAGGCGTTAAGTTCGTTCGTTTTATTATTATATTAGGTGAATGTAATAAAGAATAAATAAATTAATGCGATAATTTATAAAAATACGAACAAATCGCATAGCAAACTCGGTCATAATAAATCGATATATCGAATACTCTTGTGTCAGTATTGCAATATGTCGCATCGTATTTGTAACATTGTGAAATAAAAAAAATCATTATTAATTTTTGAATGTAAATCGATACACGTACCATTGAAGTGAACATACAACATAACACCGTTATAGTTTGAAACGATAAATTAATATGATACTTTTTTTTAAATGCTACGATCGCAGGGTATCGATAGCAAAATGATTGTGAAACATCGACATATCGAATACCGTTGTGTCTTTTTTACAATATATCAATTTGTACGCATGTGTTACAAAAAAAAACATTAATTATTTCTCCAATCCTAAACTAATATTTCTTTTAATTATCTGATGGTAAGTGACGATGAGATATAATTATGTGCATAACATTAAAAGCCACACAATTCATAATTAAAGGCATCCTGTTATCCTACTTCCGTGTACTAATGCAATTTGTCTTGTAATTACATTAGCCGTAATGACATCACCGGTCAATCCTTTTAGTGTGGCTTGGGCCATTAGGACTTTGAAGTTGGGAACCGGTGATTCAGAAGCTAGATAGGATGCTGTTCCTGACTTCAATACCTGCTTAATTAATATAGGTCTTATAAAGCTGACTGTTCATGAAATATACAGTTCATAGTCGGGACTGGCTTTTTATTTTAGAATTCATATATTTCTGACTTGCTTGTAAGAAAATTTAGTTTTTGTATTGTTCTAACAGATGTCACATTTACCAATCCGCTAGTGATCGACGTTGTTGAGTATACATACCATTATACTATAGCCTTTATCCATATTGGGGAAAGCAACTACAACCCAACAGTGAATTATGAGTTGTGATATTGAAGTTATTGTTATAGTAATATTGACTGACGGCAGAATTTGTCCCTCTGTATATTAAAATATATCGGCGGATTAAATGTAACATTTGTTATTATCATAGTATAGCTACAAACCATTGTTTCAACAAATATATTATGTGAATATGCAAGAGAAGAAGAAGAATGGACACGTTGTTTGTTAAAGTATTTTCGTTTGTATGTTTTATTTTTTGATGTACGATAAATTGTATTGTAAACATTTGTCTGTCACAAGTGTTTGCCATGTCCGGGAATCGTACCCTTGACCACGTAGATGATATCACTACCAACCAGGGTTAACGTAAATATTCATTCATGAGAGAATTTTCTTTCTTGAAACGTAATTTAATTTAAAATGTTAGTTAAAGTTACGTGAAAAAGTGCTGTAAGGTTGCCTACTATGTAATTTTACTTTTGTTAAATTCCACTCATTACGCAGTATTTAAACGCAAAACACGTTGTTACGCGAAAGGCATTGTTTTGCTTATTAAAATTCATGAGAGTTTTTGAGCGGGTTATGTCAGATTTGCATGCATCTTGGCGTGACTTCATGACTTACGGCTCAGAATGGTCACTTAAAATATTGTAAGTTGTTCACGAAACGTATACCGGAATTAAAGTGTCTTAACTCAAAAAACAGCCGATTATAATTTAAATACTCTCAGTCGAAATCAAATGAACGCGGTAAGCTCAAAAATTACTGCATAAATATTTACATGGTTTTTAGCAATAAATAGGATGATTGATGAGGATTCTTTTGACGTATGATGATGTGAGAAATTTATGAGACGCCTGATAAAAGCAGGTAACATTTGTTTCGGGTGAGGTTACAATTTGTAAACATAACGATCGTGTTTGTAATCTATACTACTATATAAATGTGTAGTGTCTATCTCTACATTCCCTCTTTTGTCAAATTTCATGATAAATATTCATTTTATGATTCACTTGACATCAATTTGACCATAAGTGAGAGCACGTGATTGGGCAGATGACAGCCTATATAATATATTTGTAAACCTAATGATGTTTAATTAAGTCAAAAAACATAACATTTTGATTAATCATGTATAATTAATTGCTCAACCCGAACAAAGTCGGAGGGGGGCGCTATTTCAATAGATAAGTCGCTATTCAAACAAACATTTATGAGGATTGCAAATTTTTTGAATTAAGACATTATAATTAGGTATAGATTAAACATATAACAATCCCGAGCATAGGCAGATCTAAGACACAAATGTCTTCATTGAATTTTATTTATTTACTGACAAACTGCCCTCACTTCGCTTCGCTAAAACTAAGCCTTACTTTATTTAAAAATAGTTCATAACTTTTTTGTTTATGGACAGATTGCAATGAAACAACTTCAAGTATTAAGTGACGCTTACTGCAGCACACTAGTGAAAACCAGAACGAAATCGGTTAAGACGTTTCTGAGATTAACAGGAACCAAACGTAGAGACAAAAAGAAAAACAGACAAAAATTGTAACAACTATTGTTTTGGGTTCTATTGCGTTAATAAAGGCCCATAACAATGTTTTTCTCATATATCGTTCATGTACAGAAAGCGATCAGTTTGAATTTTATTATTAGTATAGATTTTTTATACAGTAAAGTCATAGCAAACAAAATATATAGGTGAGAAAAGTTTGTACTAGAATAAAATTTAAGAATAAACACGTTTTGGTTTGCATTGATCAAAATGTGCATTATTCATAGAATAATTTTATTAATTTTAAAATTGTCTTCAAGTACGTTTGATTTAAATAATAAAAAGGAAACTCGTTTAGTTATAAAATAAAATATTATATTAAAAAATACGCCGCAAAATGAACATTCCATACGGTACACATTGCAATCTTTTATCCCGTCCGCACGAGGCAACTCCGCTTTGTTTATCAACCATTGTTGTTTGCGAGTGTACCGTAAACCGAGCAAGAATTTGTAATGCAGCATTGTATTCCAAAATTATTGCGTTGTGTGAATTCTTCGCACTGTATATTGGTTGGTATTTTTAATAGAAACCCATGGCTATTGTCAACGATGTTTAGAACTAGACGCGAGTTGGCTGCAATCAGTCGGTTCGTTTTGTGTTGCTGGATGGTTGTTATTCATTTATTCGCTACTATTTTTAAGGTTCTGTAAGCAAATAGGAACCCTCAAAATGTTGTCAAGTCACGTCATAGCCGTTGTATCCGATGTTGGTATGACGTAAATTAATTTGCAAATGATGTTGTAAAGTAATGAAATAAAAAAAAAATTTGTTCGTTTTTAAAACGGACCTGTTTTTTTTGAGAAATATCCAAAACTTTGTCTCTAAGTCAACGTGAAGGTAGCGTAATATTTATTTAAAAGTTCCACCCCAATTGGCAAGGCTCGGAGGGAGTTGAATAAAATCGTGGTACAATAATCTGTATACCGCTCACGTGTAACTGACGTGTTAAAAAATACTTAGTTTATAAATAGGTCTTTAAAATCGTATAAAAGTTTTAAAATAGTTTTATTTTTTATACATTGTACCGTTTTTATACATTGTACCGTTTTTGTAACGCGATATTTTCCGTTACGCAATATTTTGAGGTTCGTAACAACACGAAGTTTATTTCGTGTCGTTGATTCGAACTATGTGGGTAGTGTTAAAATACTGGCTGCTGGTAAAACAAATCTTATTAATCGCCCGTCTTCGAAACTCATCGTGTTAGGTCCTCCGACATTTACGTGGCCATTTTTTATATTAATTTTAGTTGATGTTACAGAAGTTTTAGAATTGTCAAACAAAGAAAATTATGAAGACGGTATAGACAGTGGGAACTGTTTTCCGTAATACTTTCGCGAATGAACTATCATTGATGTTATTTAAGACAAAATAAACGAGTATTTCTCTTTTAAAAAGATTATTTCAGAACCTAATTAGTAATAGTAGTGGATTAAGGCAAGATAAACAAGTTTTTCTATTTTTTTGAAAGATAGTTTCAGAACCTAATTAGTAGTGGATCCAGCTTTTTAAAATCTCTTGTTCTTACATTTCTTAATGTACCAAATAAAATATGTAAGATCGAGACAGGCAGCTCCGCGTAATGACTCTGACACATGTACCTACAACTCCAAAACCGCTGTCAACTCACATACCTAAAGCAAACAGATAAAATATTCAAACCGCAAAATCAAATAACACATTATACATTTGTGTTTTATTTCTACATTTTATGGAACAACACTATAATACAAATCGACGCGAGTATTAAAACGTTCAAGAAGCGAATATCACCCGTCCCGCTCGCTCGAACGCGAACCCGTTTACGTGCGAGAGTGACAAGACATTTTTATATCCCAGTGGTCCGGGACGCGATCGCTGCAGCCAAAAACATTTATTACACGCCATCAAGTTTTTAAATTCGTGTAACTTGACACCCGGGAAACAAACGGACTTGTTCGAGACACGCGTGTTCGTCGAACGCACAGTGGGACGGACTGACAATACATGGTCAACTGAATGTTTTTACAACGCCATTTGACTGCACGATAAGTGTTTTAAAATGTTTTTTCTCGTTTTGCCGATAATTGTTTTGTGTGAATTTTTTTTTTCGGAAGTTATTCTTTGACATGCTAATTGTTTAATGTGTCAGTGAACTCAATATTTGGTAATATTCAAACTTAGTAGTTCCTATAGCTATTAGATACATACATTTGTCTATTAATCTTTTTATTCAACAGAAAATATATTTTTATAAGCAAAATATTTCAATGACAGTGGTAATGTAATACCTACATATGCTTATTGTTAGACGGCATGTGTTGATCCTAAGTGATTGACCGAATCAGGCACACTCGATAGTAAAATGGGTAATGGCTCGGAGAAATATATTTTGGCGCTTCTATATTTCAAATGAGACGTTAAGCCGACGTTCTCCGTTGTTATCATTGGGTAGATGTCGGTAAGTCATGTCGAAGGTCGATATAAAAACTTCGTTGTCTAACCGGTCCACAAATCCACACCGATGCAGCGTTATGTGCTATGCCGTATACATCCTCAATTACGAGGAAAGGGTCGTGCCCTGCAGCGGGAAGCTAATGGATTAAAATAACTAACACTTAGGTATACCCGCTATGAATGGCCTAAACGTTTTATGGTAAGTGACCTACTAAGGCCAATAACCTAGAAAAGCTCATAAGTTAATGAACAAAAATAATAAGTATAATTTAATAAATATTAGAAAACATTATATTCAATGTATGCAAAAATATATATCTGCTATTTTTATTAGACATCTTAATTTCTACATTGTATTTCTCATGAGCCTGTCAATGTCATAATTTTAACTTCAGCCAAACAGCAGCTGACCGTAAACCATCCGTTTTAAATTCCCAGTGTTCCTTGGCTATTAACATGAGAACTTAATGAGTGGCTGCGATAATACTCCGATATTATTATAATACTCGACTTAAATATAACCTGCGAGTGAAAATAAAAAATCAAGAGTGGAGGTATTAACGCTTCAAGGCGCCGAAGCCCATGTAATAAATGTTTCATTCGATTTTAAACTTTACCGTAAAGGACATACGTTTCGAACTCTTTTTTGGTAAATTCTCATATCCAGTTTTGACGAACAAAGTGTGACGGCAATATATCGATGTATTTTGCGCGTAAAGTATATGAAGATCAAATAACTTAGATAAATGGTCACCAATAAAAAGATAATTCCTTTCAAGCTTTATTACTTTATTTATAGATACTAGTGTTTTGTTTAGACAACTAACACTTATGTGTAAAATGACTAATTCTAAAAATGTTTTATGCTTTTATTGTACAATTTCTTCATACCCAGGTAATTAGGTAAGTGTGTCAACGTTTATTTATTATTAGTATTTTGTATCAGTAATGTTTTTTAACACGAAATTTTGATTTTATTACTCATTTCAAGGAGCTCAGCTTACCAAAGCTTAGTAAAAATGTTTTATTTTAACATTTAGTTAATGTCACAGTGATCATAGGTACTCTGACGTAGTATATATATTCGGTCTTAAAACAGTTTTATATTAACAAATTTCACTGTACTGACTTTATTTTGAGTTGTTATTAAATTGTTAGCATATAATGTAATATTACTTACATACCTGTGTTTATTTGCAGGTAGGAAAAGGTGCAATCAACAGGTGGTAAGAGCAACGTAAGTTAATGATGACGTGTTACATTGATTTATCATTATAGCCCATATCACCTCATCTATCCTGTCTCCTCTCACAGTGAGACAGGTTAAGGCCGTAGACTACCACGCTGGACGAGTGCGGGTTGGCAGACTTCACATACCTTTGAGAACATTATGAAGAACTCTTATTTATGCAGGTTACCTCACGATATTTTCCTTCACCGAAGCAAAAGATAATTAATACACATTACAGTTACACAGTTACAGTAATTATTATATCAAAGTCGCACGCCAAGATTCAATTCAGTTGTCTGTTTCACATCACGATATTTTACGTTCAATATCGAGGACACAAAAAATTATGGATAGACATATCAACATCACTGTCCTGCAAGATATTTTCGGTAGTGTTTGAAACCAGCTAATCTTATCTGACCAGTATCGTAGAGAATCGTCTTCAGTTTCTATATAAGGGGAGTTTTAAGCTATCTCATGAAGCAGCTCTAATTAGTGATGAATGAATGTCATTTTTTGATAATGAGTTCCAAAAAGGGAAATAAACTTTAACTCACAGTGTACAAGTTCCGTGCAATATAAGTGCAACTCATTCATTGCGGCCTGCCCTGTGGCCATAAAACCGTGAGTAAAAGCTTAATGGTGTAATTACAAGCTTAATTAGCACGCGAGGACGTTTGTCAGTTAACGACACACGTGACCGTGCTGACCCAACGATCACGTTTCGTTTGCTTGTGGAGTTTGGTTCTGAGCTAAAAAAAAATACGCTGGTTTGATACTGACATGTTGAGGTCAGTCAATGACACAAAAGGAGTTTATTTCCAATGACAGGTTTGGTTGAATTGGCTGATTAACAGGTCATACAGGAATTATGTGCTTAAAAGTTTTGCGAATAAATTTTTTAAAGTGTTTTGATTATGAATATTCGGATCGTCAACGAATGTATGTGCATGAGTAACGATAACCACTTATCATCACGAGGTTCGTCTGCTCGTTTTCTTCATATGTATATAAAAATATTCATATACATATTGCTAGAGTACAATAAAGCTAGTTTTTTTTTTTTATTAATAGCCGTACTAGGACTATGAGGGGTTGGTATATAAGACAATTACCAACGAGGTTAGTAGATAGACAAGTACAGAAACATTATTGCGAAAAGTATGGTAACGCTCAAGTACTCGACTCTTGACTATGTTTCATTTTAAAGTAATGTCATCGCAGAATTTATACAGTTTATTATGTAGCAGGTACTCACGATACATTTTTTGACTATGTTTTCTAGTTTTCAAGTATGATTCACTTTAAACACTTACAAAACCTTAATAATTAAAGATGCACAGCAAATTGAAACTTTGGTCATCCAAAATCAAAACCTACAGGTTTCACATTATGACTGATAAAATAAAGTTACACAAAGTAATTTCGCCTTTAAAGTACATGGCAGTGCAGTGAGTCGAGGGTATACTGAAATTTAATAATTCTTTTAAACTGAACATCTCTTTCTTCTCTTAGACATTTAATTAACTCGAGTAGCACCGAGCACGCGAGGAGACATTTCCTCGCGTTATGAACAGACGTGAGCGTATGTCGACTGGATATGGTTTTTTCTAAGCTTGTTAGAGAGGTTTTCTAGTCGGAATCTAGAGTGAACTAGCGTATTCAAGGGCTGTTTAAATTATTTAATTACTCGGAAACTTGAACGGGTAATGTAGTCCGAGCGATGCTTGTTTATTAGTTAGTTTTCGTTTGGTTTTTTTAGGATATCCCAAAATTGTCTCTAGTAAATGCGCAACGTAGTAGTCGTGAATTTATATTTTAACATATAGTTACTTTATTCGTATGTAACTGATATAAAAAACAAAATTTAATTTGTTAATGCGGCGATTATTAACCTAAAGAAACTCCAAAAAATAATAAAGAAACAAAATATTCAGATTCCGATATCTTCAAAAAGTATTACGTATGATAAGTTTTAATACCAATAATTTTGTTGTAGAATATTACGCACAACAATAATACGTGCATACATATTTTTAGTTAGGTTTGGTTGAGTCATAAATTAACCTAAAAATTATTCCGCACTTCACAAATGACTTACCGTGTCGAACCGCTTATTATAATGCACGCAAAAATTCTTTGCGTCGCGTCGCGTCGTATTTTTTGCCCGACCGACGTATGAGTAACGCACTGTGCGCCGATTGGTCACGCCGATAACGCGCTGCGATTTGCGCCAATCGATTTACACACCTTGGTTATACTGTATTATATTAGTAATACTAATATTAGTAATACTTCAAGGATATTAAATGAAATATTTTGTGTTTTATTATTAAAAATGTGAACATTATAGTATTAGAAAAATGGAAATAATTAAAAATAAATGCATTAAAAACATGTAAGTTGTATAAAATATGGCGTGGCGTGTCTTAAGAGGGGATTAATCCAGCAGAAGACCGATGAAGGCCGATATGATGATAATGATGATAATGATATTAAAAATTCGTTATAAAAAAAATTCGTTATCGCCATTCACCCAGCATTTCTAGGTATTAAAAATAATTCAAGTCTAGAAAAAAAATTGGTAAAATAAATAATTCAATATGCCAACAAAAAATCTTACTTAACTTAAGTTTAGGTTTTTCAATATTCAGTTTTTACACCAATGAAGTATGGTGTTTCAACTTACGTGTACGCGACGTATCGTTTTTGAATTATGTTTATTCTTACGTATTTTCCAAATCTTCAAATTTTAATGTGTAAATGGCCTAACGGAAATATTCGATGTATCCCATGCCGTCCAATTTAAAACAATCTAGTCATTGAAAATTAAATTCATTAGCTATCAAAATAAGATTCATTGAAGCTTGACCACTCCAAACGGAACGGACGTCGGCTTCCCCGATGTTTCGTAATAATCAAATTTATTTCTAACAATGGACAATTACCGAGTTCCCCGATAGACCTTAACGTGGAACGATAATTTAATTTATATTCAAACCTCATCCGGAAACGCTAAGTGTTTCAACGGCAATTTTTCATTATAATTACTTGTAAAATATTTATTGGCCATTGTATCGCGGGTCCCCGAGACCATTTTGGATCATATTTATTTAGAGTTATGTAATTTATGGCCAATGTTTGTAAGGGTTAAATTTTACATGAATTTATTATTTATAACTAAACTGGCTATTAAAAAGATTTTTATTGCTGACGATACGATCTTTGAACTAATTTTTGTCGTGGAATGTGACACGTATATACTACATTAATTTCCGAAGCTAAATTTATTTTTTTATAAAATTTTAATAAGTGATCTATGATAATCATATATTTTTTTGCCACGTAATAATTAATTTAATGCTTCGAAACAAATAAAAAATGACATAATAAGGTACTTACACTTTTGTATGATGATTCCGTTGCAGGTGGTATCGACACAGGTACTGAGGAGACATTGCAGACAAATCTCGACAACAACTATGTCCTTGTCATATTAAATGAGCGGGAATTGAACCCATCACCCTTTGCTACAAAAGTCACCGACCGAGCTGCAGGATCGAATGTTACAATCAAAAATTCTGTTACTACCAAATTCTATGACAGATGAATAGCTTACAACGCTATAAGAAAAATATAACTAAGAAGCATGAAGTGATTAAGATTTAAAAAGATTCGTTGGTTTGAACACATTGAGACTGTCAATGTGCATTGAATTGCAATAATTCACCGTTGATAAAATGGTAAATTAATTTTTATTCCGGATTGATTTTTGTAAATACTTTTCAAAAGTCAAGCAACGCGCTTTATCTTGCAATTAGTCTCGCAAAAGACACACGGACAAGCGTTTATGAACCTCCCCGTTTATGAGCCTCCCAAATCTCAGACTATGCGAGGATGCCTCAAACAGAAATGTAAGTCGAGGACATTATAAAAATGCATAGGACTATTGTCGGTTATTGTAAATCAAAGATACTTGTGCATTCCAACAGTAACTTTTACCGTAAGTTTGTGTCTAGACCAAAGAAGCTTGAGTTTATACCCCGTGCGTAGTTCACCAACATTTCTTAGTTTATTGATAGAGCAAATCAATAAATGAAAGTCGTGTTCGTGTCGTCGGAATTAAAGAGCTTTCTGGAACAATTTGATATAGTAGGCTTTTATGGGATTTCGTATTGTAGTGTTAAACAATGTTCTAAAATTTATTGTTCTCTTTACTTTGGAATTTGTAGACAAATTACGTGCTGGTTACAATGAAATCGGTATCCAATTGTTATAGTTCTATAAAATAGATTATAATTAAAACTTTGAATTTACAAAAACATCTAAACATTTACACACACACATAAATATATGTATGTAATCATTACAATTCATATTATCTCACAGCTGGACTCGGGTTCTCCACTCACATTAGGAAGGGTTAAGTTCATAGCGGTGTTACACCGCTTCACATACCTTAGATAACACAATAGGCAACTGTTAGCTTATTTAAACCTGCATACTCGTAAGGTTTCATGATGTTACTCTTCACTGAAGTAAGTGATAATTCATTTGTAATTCGCACATAATTTTTGGAAATTTACAGGCGCGTGCAGGATTCGAATTCGCATCTCCCGTCAGGGAACCGACGTTCAAGCCGTTAGGCTATTATTGACCGCTTGTTTTTTATTTACTAGTCAAATGTAAAAGTATTAATATTACAAAAGTATTTATGAAAACAAACTCGGAACAAACATTTATACACTGGAATTTAACACAGAAATACATGTCCATTCCACAACGTTCTAAATTTAAAATCATATCTGGATTCCAAAACAAGAAACCGTTACATAAAAGTAATAATAATATTTAAATATATTTTGGTTGTTCTTCCAGTCTAGTGAACGTCGAAATATTTATTTGGGCGATGAAAATTATTTATATAATTTAAAATACTTTTGAAGCGAAATGTTTTTCACTATCAGCAGACCAAGTATTTCGCTGTACAATTAATCAGAAAGCCATGTTTGGTTCGCGTTTAACAAATTGTTGCAGTCGCCATGATCAGACAGAATTTGATTCGGGAATTAAAATTTTATGTAGTATTGAATAAACGAATAAAATTGTGAACTCTTTTATCAATCACTTTTTATTTAATGTGCAAATTCTGTTATACATTATATATATTATCTGTTATATTTATTATGTTTATGTGTTTGTATATATTTATGTCTAGCGACCTGTTCCGACTTAGTTCGGAGTGATCAGTTATATGTTTTAGTAAATACTATGAAAAGTAAGTAGGTAGAGCGCGATTATTTCAAACAGAATTTAGATAATTCATTTTTAACACTTGTGACCTAAATTTGTATAATTAAATAAAAAAAAATAAGATATTAATTTACATAATTCCTATATCCAGGAATAATGTATCTTTCAATCGTTAATAATTTTTTGGACATATGCCGTGGGTTAGGGGATTGCCTTCCACATACACCCACTTACATTTGCACTCTCTCTTTAAAACATTAGTAAATTATTATAATTACACCTGCGGAGTTTTTCATCATACAGGGTCAACTTGTAAGCATAAGTCCGCCCACAAGTCATGGAATGAATTTTCAACGAAAAATAAACTAACAAACAATTTTTAAACAATATTATGTGTGCGTGTTTATGTATATTTGGCGTCATTATGCCGTAAGGAATACAGTAGAGAAGTCAGTTATATTTTTGTTAAATAGGGTACGTTACCCGACTTTGATACATAGAACTGACTGCGTTCAATATAACTTAACTACAAACGATAAAACTCTTGCATGTCATTACATTTCATAATTGTCCCAATGCTGGACTAATCTACATTGCAATAATCCGCAAGGACAAATTACACAACGATTTCCCTATCCCAAAGAAAAAAAATTACTTATGATAAATAAAAGTTTTTCTCAAAACTCGTATTTCGCCCGTGAAACAAAGCCTCACGAAAGTTGATGAAATTTACATGTTCTAAGGCGATTAGATACTGCCCCAGTTCTAACTGTAACTGTGTCATCAAGCGATCCGTCGACGTGACTACAATGGCTCGGTGGGTAGAGCCCGGGAAACCAAAGACTTTGGACTCCGGGGGGAAATATTGTTGCAAATTTGAACCTTGAAAGGAATTGACGAAAGGGCACCATGCGGAGTAGTGTCTGTAATTTAATTGCAGATGGCAGCTTCACACACCTTCGAGTACATTCGAAAACCTACGAGTGTTGTTTAACAGTGGCAAATCATTGTATATTTCAAAGTAAACTAAATTCATCATTAATAATGTAGTATACCTACTCCGCGATTTAAACATACGTCCATGGTAACTACACATGCGAGTGAAGCATACATTTTATCTTTTTATTTACCCGCTTAATCACCCGCCCACGTACCGGGCCGTGTTTCACAAATTACTTTAGTTTTCCCGTGTCGCGATCGGTGCCAATTTTCTCACCGACATCACCGACCATTTTATTCAGTGAGCTCATTTCTATTTATCCGACTGTGTCCTAAAAGTTTTTTCATTTCGTTCGATCTCTAATGTTTTTTTTTTATAAAATCAATACAATTATATAAAATCCGTACTTCTGTGAATCTTTTTTTTTTACGATCGTGTTGCCCAGTTTTTTGCGACTTTGTCTGCCGAGCGATAGGTTTTAGGTTTGATTCCCGGCCGATGCAAACATTAGTGACAGAGAGATATTTGTTCTCGCGTCATGGGTGTTTGTGATGTCATAATATGTGCATTTGGCCATGCCACCTACAATACAAGGAATCCCAGTGCGGGGATGAAAATGAGCGAGTGAGTTTATTTATTTATCTTTAATATTCAAAAAAATTATAACAGATCAGGTTGATAGTCAGCAGATAGATTGACTGATAAATGTATCCTAAAGTAAGGATTCTAGTAATAATAAGAGCTACAGTGAAACCTTGTCAATTAAAAAAAATTATCCACTTGTAAATTGGTTCTCTAACTTAGCAATCGAAATGCATTAGAAATATTTTAAAGTTGATGTTATAAAGAGAGTAGTAGGCTAATCTAACCTGTTGCGATATGTATAAAACCTTGCCGTGTTCAAGTATATCAGGATTTAACTGGTCAATAATATGCTTCTACTTTCAACTTCGGTTAAAAACTTTGGAATCCACTTTGGTTTTGATTCAAAGAAGCATACATCTTACATCCCTTTAGATAATATTGATTATTTACTAAAGAAAATATCGTTCGTTTCGATAGTGGAAAAGTAACTCATAATTTAATTTAGGCCGGCGATCGTTGCAGCCTAGTCAATCGGAGAATCGTTGATCTCGCAAATCCCGCCATAATATCTAATTTTGCAGAACTTCATCTTCTATTTAATGGCTGTGCAGGACCCTGACAAATGAGTGAGAGAGGGACTAATTGATTGCTTAAATCGCAATCCCTAAATATTGCTATTTATTTTTATATTTAGTGTTATTTTTTTTTTATATTTCGAACACTAACGTTTTATATTTATCGCCTAACAGTGTGTGTTTTTGTGTTAATAGCCGACAAATGCACATTTATCGAGCTTGGGTGTACTGTTGAGGCCGTAACACCAAAACCACCGTCAACGCCATGCCCGCCAAGTAGGAAGCGGGAAGCGTCTCATGTGTACACGTCCTTAACCGGAAGGAATCTAAAAATAAGCCCCTATCACACGCTTGCCAGTACTGATAATCAGATCACCTCCTAAATTAGACTGCTCTAGTTAGCAGCTAATTGTGTGAATTACAAGCACGAGTAATGATGTTATGTCATTACTCAAACGTGAAGGATACTTCGTTGAATACAAGTATTTGCTGTGTAACTTATTTATTTATGTAATCGGTGATGGGTCAGTAGACAAGCAAACTTACCGATTGAGGTCATGTTCACAAAATATGTGCATATTTTTTACAACAATTATTCATAGCTACGTTACAAACTGATAGATGACGCTATTCGTATTATTAGCAATTACGACAATTATTAACCGAAATTAGTTAATGTTAAATATAAATAAGTTTAACAGAATGACAAGAATATTCTAATTTTAAAAATAATATCTAAAACACTATTTCAAATACACTTCATAAAAATATTAATTCAGTAAAGAAATTGGGAAATACAATGAAACGTTTATTGAGTTACGTTACAATACTAAATATATGTATATAAAATAAACATCGTAACAAAAAATCTCGAGGCGTAAACAAATCGAGAATCGGAGCGTCCAACGCAAGTAGCGCATACCGGTCAACGCGACGAGCCGTGCGGAATCATTCACCCGGTCACTTCCACTCGTTCACTCATTCACTTTGATCCCGGTTGCACGCATTTCCACTCGATGGACATTGTTTTAAGCACATTATGAAACTCAGCTAATAGAGAATGCTCTTTTTGTGTAACGCTTTTTTATTTTTGAATGTTTATTAGAGCGTGTTTGTTAACAAGGGAATAGTTTTAGGAGAATAGATTTCTAGTTGTTAAAGAAATTATTATCAGATCTCATTTAAATATGTTAATTTTAATGATATTGTTGTTTTAAACGAACCTAATGTAAATTCAATCATTAATGATACACACAAGTTTTCGGGTCATTGAGGAAGAGATTGAAGAGTCGTCAAGTCGTTAATCAATTACTTTTATTCAACGCAGATTGCACAACATTTGCTAATCATTGATGATTGATATTAGCCCTGCGGATCAAAGAAGTACCATTACGATACCATTGAGGGCTCTACTTCTTCTCTGCGATTCCTTGAGGATTGAGGCTTACTAAACAGATTTCAATCTTAGCTACAATAATGTGATAATCAAGTTTGTACATAATATACATTCCTGTGATTTTTGTGGATGATTTTTTTGACCTTGGAATAATTTAAATTGACATTGATATCAATATTTTGTAATTATACCGATGCTATTGACATATCTAATTGGGCTGATTTTTTTTTCTATTTAATAATTAGTAAATTTATGAATCTATATTAGCACGTCAGAAATGGCAAATACAATGCTATTCAAAATCATTGTAACCCGTGTGTGTTCCTGTAAACGTGTACAGCAAATTAATAAATAAATATGATTATGATTACGAGCATCGACTTCTTACCCTACATACATACGTTTTAGGAAACCTTGAACATTCTTCTTGCTTAATTACATTAATATTACCCATAAAAGTACTTTACCAGGTAAAGTTTCAAATCCTGTGTAATGCTGGCTTATTAATAAAATAATCATTTTATTGAGTTATTGTTTTAGAAAAGATAATCGAATGTTAGGATGATCAATAAATCGGTTAAGAGATCGTATGTACCTAGCTTCTGAAGCTAGGAAATAACAGGCCGGTTGTTTAATGGCTAACCAAATGAATGAATATCCAAATTAACATGTAATTACACCTGTCCGAAACATTACATAACATCTGAGATCTATTTAGAAGCTATTAGAACTTTAGATCAGTGCGAATGCAGCGCTTCCCGATCTTTTCTCGTTCCCGTACCCCTCAGTAAAACTTTTCATTTATGAGTACCCCTCTCCTGATAACTCCTTACCTACCCCTAAAAATGTCTCGTTTCTCTTGAGGACCTTCGTGAGTTATCAGTTCATTTCATACTCATAACGTTCATTTTAAGATACGTATTATAAACATAATAACATTATAATAATATTTATATAAGTTAACTGTTTTACCTTCTCAGTATTTCCGCCATGACCAATATAAAATTCATATACCTCCAATGAGACCCCGCGTACCCCAAAGCGTGCGCGTACCTCAGGTTCACTGGGGTAATGGATTCGTGTGAGTCCACTGACCCGACCTGTACTGGTGACTATTTTTAAACTGTGCGACACGGATTTTTTTTTATTCATATTACAAATCAATTGTCTGGTTTCTGTGAAATAATTCACTGTGAAGAAACCTGCATCTTTAACTAAAACTTCTCCGTAATGTTCTTGGAGGTATATAAAATCTGCATCGTACTTGTACCGTGTCGAACTAGTCTCCAATGCAATAAAAATAAACGGTCCCCCCACTACACTAAAATACACTAATAAATAACTATTACGTATTAGTATTAAATTATGTTAATGTAACGCAAAACCCGCCTTATTGTTCCATACTCATCATGACCAATTCATATAAATCGTAATAATGATGAACGACAAATTGTCAAATAGTTAATGTAATAATGAAATCGTACTTAAATGCTAAATTTAATATTAGATGAACATGTATTCAAACACCATAAATCGTGTGCGGCGACACAATTTCTAAAGCTGCCACCATAAACAAGCTAATATGACTCAATCCGTGGCTCGCAATATGGCGTACCGAGCCAATCGCTTTTATTGCCCCAATGAATTCATGTCACAATTATAGACTTCCATTATTCCTCATAAATGCACCGTTTAAATGTCAGCGCTCTCGAAATTAGCAGAATGCAGTATCTTAGGCCGCCATCTTGTAAATAAATGATTTGATTCTGGAACCTTTGATTGTGGAAGCGTTTGCGCGTTCCTGATACAAGTTGATCTGGCTACGTCTGTTAAAAACTTTACAAGTATAACGCCTAGGTTACGTCTTTATATCGTCTACAAGCACTTTCGGTGTTCTTTTATGGGGCTCAGTGTTCATTTTTACAACGAGTTTTCTAAGTCAATTCACTTATTATTATTAGTTTCAAGCGATGTATTAAAGCACGTCTTGTAGTAAAATATATGGAAGGTATAAATGAATACATAGATAAATGACAAGAATGTTTAGAAATAATAGTGCTGCAACTGATTCCGCGCAGGTTATAATGTTATTCTCATATGTTGATTTAAATGATGTGCTGAACAGTTATGTTCGCCGGTTCCTTTTATCAAGGTTAAAGCGACTTTTGGAATAGATTGTAGATAAAAAAATACGTGCATAAGTGTATTTAAAAAATTGCTAAATGATTCAATTATTTTAATTTTGATTTTACGATAAACAATTTTCGTATTTTCCAATGAATCGACATGACGTCAGCAAAAACACCTAGAAAACGGAGATATTAATAAGCTAACGGAGATATAAAACGCTTTGTACAGAAGTAGGTGTATTATCTATACTTCTATACTAATATTATAAAGAGGAAAGTTTTGTATTTTTGTATGTTTGTAACGAATAAACTCAGAAACTACTGAACCGATTTTAATAATTCTTTCACCATTAGAATGCTACATTATACCTGAATAACATAGGCTATATTTATTACTAGAAAAAATAACGGATCTTTGCTAAAACTTCAGTAACGTGAACCAAGGTGTAAAAAAATTTGCTTAAAAATGTCTTTCATCGCATACGCTGCGGAAACTATTGATAAAGTACACCCGTGCGAAAACGGGCCGGGCCGCTAGTACCTAAATAAGTGTAGTATATGTATACAACAAATGCAGTTGTATACATCGAATTAACTGTTCACGAAATTAACTTCATCATATCGATTTTTGAATCATTACAACCCATAACTGTCTCTCGTGTCTCCTCTTACAGTAAGAAGGGTTGAGGCCATAGTCTCCTCGCTGGCTAACTGCGGGCTGGTAAACTTCACATACCTTTAAGAACATTATGTAGAACTATCAGGTTTGTTTCCTTAATCGAAGCGAGTGATAATTAATTTTCAATACGCACGTAATACAAAGGATGCGAATTCGAGTGTCTCGACCGAGGCTCAAACGACTGAGCTAACAATACTTATTTTTATTTTCGCTTATTCTTCAAATAATCCCATAAATTCCTTTATACAAGATTTCACAACGATTCTTTATTATCTTATAAGCTTTTCTTGGTATACTGTACTATCTAACCCCTCCCTTCCCCCTAATTGTCACTCTACTGTATTTTCATCTCTTGAGCCATTACTAGATCGGCGTCTACTATACCGGGGGCCATAAACAAAGGGCATTGCTACCTACCTTTCAAGCAAGGTTATTGGATATGGAACCCATTCCCCGCTGTGGGGCAGTTGACGTGACAGTTAAAGAGTTTGGTTGGATCTAAAAATAAATGAAACTGAAATAAAAATAAAATTAAAATTTTTCGATTTACGCGATATTAACTTCCCCGGAAAATGTGACTTGCCTTTGTAAATTAATATCTAAGGTATCCGTTCGCACCAGTCGCCTTTCAGTAAAATACTAATTAGTGAAACTCTTTTATGTTTTTCCAGAAACAAAGTTAATAAAATACAAATTTGTACACAAATGATACAGAGGTATAAAATGCCTTGTTTTCACGTGTGTGTCCGTGTAAAAACACGGAATCCTGTTAGTGTGTGTGTGTGTGTATTTATTTATCTACTCAATCACAACAACGTGAACTGTCGACTCGTACGTCTTTCATAAAATAAATTAGTGAAATTTTTATTTTATCGCTTCTATATAATTTGATCACCCAGAATACCTTTTCCATGTTAAACATATTCCAAACGTTACTATAAAACTGACATAAACAGACTTTATCATACATAACGATCTCTAGTATGCTAATCGTTGGGAATCATAGTTTTATCGTGATTTTCAAATGCTATAAATATTCATGAACATGTGTTTGCATGTTATGCGTATATCACTATAAATTGGATTAAGTAAATTAAGAATTTCGTTAATTTAACTAATTTATTTATCCTGTCAATTTGGTTCAATATACATGCCACTAGTCGACGAACCAGTAAACGACCCACCTGATGGTAAGTAGTCACCGTCGCCCATGGACATCAGCAAGACCAAAGGTATCACTGACGTGTCATCGGCCAGGAAATGAGAAGAAAGTTATAATGAAAGCACTGGCTCCGAAATATTACTAGAAGAACCAACTTCATAATAAATATTTTAACAAAAAAAAAACCGGCTTATAATTTGAGTGAATTGGCTTTACCGCCTATTTTTCACCGAGATGGGTGGTATTTTCCTACAAATTTAAGTGGGCACAAACGAAAAGAATACCCACTGAAACATAAAATGAATTTTCTAAATTGGTTAATAAATGACTGAGGTAACAAACATAAAAAAAAACTAACGAATTGAGAACCTCCTTTCTAAAAATCCGTAAAAAATATCACTGTAACGCAAACTGTACGAGTACTATATCTAATGAAACTTGCATTCGTTGTAAACAATATTTTTAATTTTATAATTGAAGAGTTCAGAACTTGCGGTAATAATTACGAAATATCAAATTCAGTAATAAATAATAGTTAGATTAATAAATAGGTTTCAATAATTTCTACATCGTAACAACTTATTGTTATCAACTAAAGGTATATGAAAAACTAATAACAGGTAAACACAATTTTAATCAAGAATTTTTAGAATATATCATGAGTGCCCTCGGTACATAATTAAATTTCAATCTTCGTTGATTTATACCTAAAATCCAAAGTAATAACTATCTGAATATATTAATATATCTTTTTTTATGTTAATAGCCGACAAACGAACAGACGAGCAACTTGATGGTAAATGGTCACCGTCGCCCATAGACATCAGCAAGACCAAAGGTATCACTGATGGGTTGTCTGCAATGAAATGAGAAGAAAGTAAGAAAGAAGGTACTGGCTCTCATGCTCCCAGCTGGAACACGACGAGTCGTTTGGTTTGACTCAAGCAGGAGGGCGGTAGCTAGCCAGGCAGGTTTCACGGAAAGATAATAATACCAGTAATATTAATGACTTAATAATAATACTGATAATATAATCCATACATGAAGCCCTACCACCAAGCAGGCTGGCTTCTGTCGCCTCTTACGACACCCTGTTCTGCCAGCATGGGATTGGGGATAGAATTCTAAGCCGCCCCAATACGGCTAAATTAACTAATTAAATTAAATTATACATCTTAACTGAATTGACTGAATTATACGTATAGGACTCGAACCCAGGTACTTCCAACCGTACAATACACTAGCATTTTGTATTCATTTAACGAACAAGCCTTTTTATATCACAACTACAAATTCCAATTTGCGTCACACGCATCCTTCTCTACCTCAGAAAATTCAATACATTGTCCGTTTAAAATAAAGGTAAAAAGGTTAACTCACGTACATCACAAACACCCTTTCACCACTAGGTAAAGAACCCTGCGAATGAGTGAGTGAGTGATTGAATGAACGACTGATTTATTTGTCGATTCGGCTGCGGTCGATTGACCAGCTACAAAGCTTTGACGGATACACGCTTGCAATTCAAATAGGAAATGAGGCTGTGATATGGGATTAGGAATTTTTACTTATTGTTAATCGGTCGGTTCTTATGTCCCATGACATTACCGTGCTTAGTTGTTGGTGACGCTGCCTGCGAGCATGGCCCGGGATCAGTTCTCGACCGGGGCAGACATTTGATGTGACAGATAGATGTATGTTCTCGTGGCATGGATGTTTGTTATGTTTGTGTATGGGTGACACAGGGGATCCTAGTGCGGGGATACGAGTGTATGAACGTTTTTATTATTATTGTTACATATATCGTCTGTCCAAGATTTGTCTGGAAGAGGCGTTATATAACACTAAGACCACTTTTGTTTCTGAATCCGTTATACGATATAAATTGTTGCTTATATTATGTGTCTAATAAAGAGTATTCTATTTATATATATTTAATTTTTTCTTTATAAAATTTACTTATCCTTATCTTCGGTAAACGATAAATCCCCAATAGATCAAATCACGTGCCGGTTATTTTTAATCTATAGTAAGGGATAGAAAGATCACTGCAATCGGCCTTAAGTGAAAAAGGAATGATAGCTGTATCGGTTTGAAAATCGGTCTGCAACACAAGGCGTTCAGGTTCGAATCCTGCGAACACCTTTTTCTCAAAGTGTGTGTGTGTAAATATTAAATATCACTTGCTTTACTGAAGAAACATGCGAAGTTCGTCGCCGCTCAGAGATATGTACATATGTGTAGCCTGCAAATCTGTGCGTTGTCGGCGTGATCAAATTGTCTTTACCTCTCATATTGTGACCAAGACCAGAGCCTAGCAATGACAATATCTTTAAGATTAGTTGTGATAATTATCGTTATGGAGGATTGACGATCCTTCTCTTTAGTTGGTGAGTGTTACAATAACTGAACCATGAGTACATATTTAATTGAATGCCATGTCGAAATTTGGTACCTGTACCTAGGTACAGCTTGATAACATTAGTACCTACCTTGTAATAAGGTAGAAAATTTGTAAATAACACGGTCTGCGATTCGAACCGCAATCAATTTATCAATCATCACTTCCTTCGGTGAATGATAATATATTATTTCGAATTATTTTCAGTAAAATTTCAATGAATTAAAAATGCTAATAAGGTCAACCCATACAAAAGAAGAATAGAATTGACTTCATCGTTATCAGGACGTTAAACTTAACCATTATTACAATTGAATCAGAAAAAAATAATTTTGACCAAAGTTCAATAACTCAAGTAGGGTATACAAAAAAGGTAAATACGAAAGCATTGTGTCTCAATAGGCTTTACTCTTGAATCGAACGCACAAAGAAATCTTTTTCTCTACCATGTTAAGAAGGCTGCTGGTTTTTCAGATCGTAGTGTCAGCAGAACAATTTTTTATTTATCTTTAATTACGTGTAGAAATTATTTCTGTACTTTAGCCATAATCTAGAAATAGTAATAGTAATAAATAATAATAGCAATAATCGTCAGTCAATTCTTTAAGATATTTATTAATTAATTAATTACTGGTATATAATTTAAAAATAATTTTTACTGACATATCTTTATATTTTTCCAGGTATGTCAACCAACAAACAAGACAATGGGGATTGGTAAGATCTGATGTACGACAATTTAGTGTATGTGTGTGTGTTTTCATTCAGCTCCTATTATTTTTTAATAAAATGTAAAATAATGTACAAAAAGCAAAAATAATATTTGTATGAAATGTGCATTTTTCAAACTAAATATTTTTAAACGCTAATACATATTTCTATTCAGTCAAAAGTATCAAATAAATAAGAATTATTCAAACAATATTTAAAACAATAAATAAATACGCATTTCCATTTTAAACTAGTACGCTGGAATGGATAATAAACAATGTATTATTCGTAGTTACACATGCTACCTATTTTTTGCTGCCGTTACCTACGCCATTCGTCGCACCAAAGGGCCTGGGACGAACGAACAAAGGTAGCAGAAACCAATTTGTTACGTGATAATATGCCCCCC